>NHTK01001168.1:0-100634 GCA_002938355.1 Panaeolus cyanescens
CACCATCCACAACTTCTCCGTCAACGTCTAGACCAAAGCAAACAAGAACAGGGACTTCAGGTGTAATTCGTGGACGCACTTCTCCCCCTCCAGGGCCAAACGGTGAACAGAACGGCGATGGAAGACCACCAACGAAACGCGCCCGCAAAGCCATTAATTGCGAACCGTGTCGAAATAGCAAGCTCAAATGCGACAGGTCTTTGTCTATTTATCCCATTCTATTGCGTTCTTCTAACGCGCTAATACTTGTAGGAATCGACCCTGCTCTTCTTGTGTTCTGCGAGGTAAGTTCCACACCTCTGCCTTGTGGCTTGTATGTTTATCAAAGTGATGATCTCACATAACCTTTCAGGCACCTCTGCAATGTGTTATCAAGATGCCAGAGGCCATGACGGTGCCGATTCGCACTCTCGGGATGATCAGTGAGCACTGTTTAATCCTACTTTATCTGGGGTTTGCTCTTTGCGATATCCCTTGAGGTCGAGCATTCCATGTTTCTAACATAGTTTTCAATTCCAATCAGGTATACTCGAATTGATCCAGCACACGAAATCTCTCGGCTGCGTCACTCTCTATCCTTGATAGAGAGCTATATCTTCCCCAATTTGAGGAATACCACCTCACATCGCCGACCCAGTGATGCTGCCACATTTGTCGTGCCAAAGAAAGAGGTTGTAGATGCAGATGTTAACGACAAAGGTTCAGCTGCTCCAGGAATGCTTGGAAGCCAGGTTCAGGGTGGACTCTATGCTGGCCCAACCAGTGCGGCTACCCATTTGATGATGGTTAGACGACCCATTCATTCGCTTCTGTCGTTGTTGCTCATTCCCATCTCTCTTAGACCGAAGGTCGCGAGTCAGATGATTCCGACAGCCGACAGCAAAGTCAAGACCGTACCAATGAAGACTTTTCAGCAATGGCACAAGAATACGACCGTGATTTACTTGCTCTTCTCCCTCCTCTGGATATCATCGACGGGCTCATCAAGTACTACTTTGAGTATTGCAATTGGATATACCGGCACATCAACCAACCCTCCTTTACTCAGCAATGGGAGCGGTATAGAAGTGGCGCTAAAGCGGATCGCATAGTTCTGGCAACTGCGTGCACAATGATGGCCATCGCCACGCATTATCTGCCTCTACAGCACCAACTCTTGGAATCTTTCGCAGAGAGCCATGAAGAGATCGGAAAAAAATTCTTCGACATCTCGACCCAGTCCCTCCACCGCCGACTGGCCGAAACAAAAGCTTATTCCCTAGAACTCGTCGAACTACATCTTGCAAGGGCTCATTTCTTGACTCTTTCAAAAACAGACAGCGAAGAAATTTGGCATGTTCGAGGTGAACTCATTACAATCGGCACTGCTATGGGTCTTCATCGTGACCCAGGAAAATTCAGGATGCATAGAGATGTCGCTGAGCGTCGTCGTTGGGCTTGGTGGCATATCATTCTGCTTGAAAGGTATGAATACTCCATTCCAGAATCAGGTCATCTTGCTTACCCATTTTTACAGGTGGCAGGCGTTCATGTTTGGTAGACCCATCAGTATCGCATCCCACCATTTCGATACCCAATATCCCACTTACTGTGATCCCGCACTCGAAGGAGGTCGCCTTTATCTTCCAAACATTGCTCTGTTCAAACTGGCCTTCATTCTGGGAGATATCATGGACGATGCCGTCTCAGTGCGGCCTGTCCCTTATGAAAGCGTCCTCGCAAACGATCGCGCGCTGACACATTGGATGGAGCATCTTCCCCAAGAATTGGATCTTGACGAGTTCCGTGTCGCTCGCAGCCTGGCATCTAGCAATGTCTCAGTTCGACGGCTAGGTGTACAAAGTGTCATCATTCGAACATCTTACTATCATATCCGCTTCACCCTCCATCGGCCATACGCCAGCACCAGTCCCAATTCTAGCACGACAAATGGGAAGCCTTCTATTGATCCAGCCAAATCAGCACAAAGTCTGGAGATTGCAGTGGGTGCCGCCGACAAGCTCATCACAATGGTCGGACAATCTCGTCCAGATTTTCTCGCGAACTCTTCCTTGGCTGTTCCAGGACATATGAACTGGGGTCCGTTCCATTGCTTCTCGGCAGCTATGTTCTTCTCGTTCCAACTGGTTGCCAACCCTGACCAGCCTGGGGCAGGCCTATTCCGCGACAGCATCCGCAAGGCTATCAACACACTGGAGCAATGCCGAGGTATTGCTGTGGCGGACAAAGCCTTTGATATTCTTCACGCACTGGCACCCCTCTACTCCACCGAGTTCCAGCTTGAAAGTGCAGACGTTCGCGAAAAGAAACGCGCCCATGTTCTGGGAACTGTAAGGAAGCTGGCATTCCCCTATCACGATTCTCATGACCCCCGTCGATACGGTGATTCTCCAAGTGGAAGAGGCGCCATGAGTTCTCCCGCCAACTCGAGCTCCGTTAGCCCGCCGATGCCGTCAATGCCGACGTTACCGCAATATGAATCGATGCATTCCCATAGTGCGGCGCCTATGCGCAATCAACCCCACTTATATCCGAATCAACCCCAGCAATCAATCTCTCAGGCTCAAATGCACCAGATGTCGCAATCCCCTCAGATACAGCAAGTTGCGGCCAATCACCAACAGGGTATGCAACAGTCATACCAGACCACATATATGCCACCACCACCCCAACCACATCAAATGTATGGGGATCCAGCGCGCTTCAATGGATTTGCTGTTGACGATTCTATGTGGGGGGCTGCAGTTGGATTCGGCCAAGGGGAATGGACCCAATTCCTGGACGGTCTTCGACCAGAGCCTCCAGGCCGGCACCTACAAGGCTCATAGCATCGTGTTTTCTTTTCTTTTTTCTCTTTCGACTTCTATTATTTTGATTCGTTTGGCTTGCTGTGTATTCTACATTACCCGGGGTTGTCTTTTAAACTCGATTCCCTTGCTATCTTGCATTCTGCTCTATTTCTCATGTTGTCCCTTCATCCCCTTTTTTGGAAACTTGTATCAATCCCTTTTTATATAGGCCGGGTTGCTGAACTTCTCAGCAGTACTGCGCTTTCCTGCTTATTGATAAATGAACTGTGTAGCAGTAGATTGTACATATGTATACCCTCTAGCACCTGATCATCGCATGTCATTATTGTGACAAATCATGCCTCTCAAATCATTACAACTTGTGGTGCTCGGCATTCAACATCAAAGTAAGTACAAGAATCAGGGCATTAGTTGGAGTCGATCGAATCATACACGATTGGGGGCTAGATAAAGAGAGAGAGAGATGTACTTTATACCGCAAGACCATCAGCTTTGGCAAAGTTTTTGCATCCGCTTGACGCGAGTGTTGACCGCCGTTTTTAACTCGGAGGTAAGTGCTGGTGGATGAATCTGAGCGTCTGCAGCCATAAGCACCTGGTCGATCAGAGAGTACGGAAGCCATGTGGTAGATGCATTTCTGGACATTTGTCGACCAAGTTGCTTTTCGGACTAGAAATCTTGAATGTCAGCCAGATCCTTGACTTGGGAATTTTTAGAAAGCGTTTCAACTTGCCTTGAGAACCAAGGAGTACGTGTAATTCACAGCATCTGAAATATTTTCGTACCGGAGGCTGATGCGAATAAGGTACTCGGGTTGATATTCCTGAAAGAAATGAGAAGGTGAAAAAAAAAAAAAATCAATGTTTGGGCGCTGCATACCTCCAACGTGCTAATTAACCATGGTGGAGGTAAAATCGATCGGTCGATGCCTAATATCGCCTCTAATGCTGCTTTGGAGTAACGATAATCATTTTCAATGGTGTCGTGTCTCTTCAATGACTGTTGCAAATATCTCCAGCCACGATCAGCGGGTGTGCCTTGCCAGGAGGTTGTATTGTCTGTCAAAAGCCACGCAGTTGTGTCTTCTTGCCTGAAACGTGGATGAGAAAATTATGAGACTTAGACTATAGCAAGAAAAATCTCACAAGACAGCGCCTGGGTTGCGTGATAGACGGATACACTGGTTTGTCAGATGAACAAAGACATCTGTCATGTCCAGCTTCAAGCTACGTGCAATAGCCAACGCCTGATTGTAATGATTTGCTTGCGCAAGCCTCATGATTATAACATTTGGAGGCAGAAGGAACTCTTGAAAGCAAGAAAAATTAATTGTGAGAACCATCTTTTTACAGATCGACGCACCCGGAGATGAAAGGAGTGAAGGATCCCTTTTGATGCTATCGATTTGTGCTCGGAGTAGAGTGCTTTCATATTCAATAGCCGATAGATTTACTATCTCTGCATCATGCTTGCTGGAGAGATATTTAGATTCCGGTATATGTCTGGATAATTTTTGTCGTTTTTGGGTCTGAAATCTACCGATGAGCTAAACACCATCTCACAGGATTGGGAGAGCTTACCACATCCGTAACCACTGGGATAAGAATCCAGCTATTCTTATTGTCCACTAGAGATAGGGCGTTCAAAGCAACAGATAGTGCCTCTAGCTGATCTTCGGCCAATGCAATAAATGACGCTGCGTCCGTGATTGTGTCTCCGAGTTTTCTTGCACGTTGGTACATTGTCGACGATGCTGATGTGAGAGGAGTCAGTCACAAATGTAAACCTTCACGTTTATGACGAAATAACACCTTTCCTATAATCACCCCTTCGAGTAAACCATGTGTAGAGGATCTTGGAATAGCAAGGTTCGACGCGTGGATCCGTATTTCGTGCCTTGAAAGAGAGAGCCGCCTCGACTTCGTCTGCTACACCCGCAAAATCAAAGGTCATTAGCTGGCCAACAGCTTTTTCTTCGCACATTCTCAGCGCTAATTGACTTGCGCATTCCCTTCGCCTGAAAAAAAAAAATGAGTTTAGAACAAGTAAAACGTTATCAACGCACTGTCTGTCGAACGGCATTATCATTATGGATGCATAGGCCTCGTCATACAGGCCAAGATCAGTCAATCCTTTGACTATAGCACTCCATAGGGGTGATGTATCAGCTGTGTCCGGGGCCACTTCGAGAGCTAATTGAGAAAAGCGGACTTGGTACTGCACAACGGTACCCTGAAACAAGCCAGATGCAAACTGATAAAAAGCAAACTGGTTGTCAATAGGATGGGCAGCTGTAAGTACTGAGGATAGCGCATCCAGGTCTTCGAGCGTAAGATTGCTTGTTCCTGCGACCCATTGGTTAATTCAAGGGAAGAAAAATACTTAGGTATGACTTACCGAAGCAACCAGCCACCTTTTCCAATAACAAAGCAGCATCATCATACCTTCCGAGCTTCAACCATATTTGCGATTGCAGGTAAGTAACTGCAGCCGTGCGAGGGAGTTTTGAAAGCAGGTTCCACGCGACGATGGGAAGTTCCAATTGACGAACGCGTTCACAAAGCAAAACCTCGTGCTTCGTGACGTACGCTGGAGACAATGATTGGAGGAGTCCAGTTGAATCCAAGAAATTATGGGAAGTGGTTGCAATTGAATCGTCGGTGCATACGCTAGTGATCAAGTGTTGCATGAGGGATGTTTTATAGGTGGTCCGACCTTTGCTGCTGGATACGTTCATGTTCCTGAGCTGGTCAATCACGTCTTCTGTGCCGTTGATAGAAGGTCTGTGAACATCTTCATGTCTTTCGAGTGATTGCTGAGATACCATGCGTAACATGGCGATGCCCCTAAACACCGCAAACACCTCCGCAAGAAGAGAAGGATCCCATTCCTGAAGTTCATCCGAGACAAACAACAACAGAAGAATCAAACACATGCATAATTCGTAGCGCGCGTCGATACTGATGCCACAATAGGCTGCCACTTGTGAGCGACTCCATTCCGATATAGGTCGAGGGTTGAGTAGTTCAGCTTCCACCTCCAAATCCTCTCGTTTGACTGCAAGGTCAAGTGCGCCTATTGAGTCGAGGGCGGTGCGTGTCGCAGCATCGAGATCCGGGATACTCTGCAATCGTCCGACAAACCAACTGGCAGCTCCTTCCTCCAGGTTTTCCTTGAACTTGCTTCGTACGGCCTGGTCCTGTAAGATTTCAACGAAGGAAAACGCTATTTCTTGTTGCAGAAGATCGTTGATGTTTCTTTCAAGGTCAAAAAAGGTTCGAGGAGCCAATTTGGAGCGGAGGGACCATAATATGGCTAAGAGTTCGAATTGCTGGTGAGGGGGATGACCATGTTCCAACATTTGATGGAGCGATATGGGAACGTCTTCATACACCAACGACCCGACACGTTCTCGCTCAATGATGACTATCTGATTCGAGGGACCTACGCCTAAAGCGATTGGCCAACGGGCGCTACGTTCCACTTCCCTGCAGCGTGCGACGAATCCCTCCCAGTCACGCTTTAGAGCTGTCCAATAATTCGCATGTTGAAAGCCACCGGTTTGCGGATCGCGGTTGAGAGTTA
The DNA here is from genome assembly GCA_002938355.1 of Panaeolus cyanescens. Taxonomy (NCBI): domain Eukaryota; kingdom Fungi; phylum Basidiomycota; class Agaricomycetes; order Agaricales; genus Panaeolus; species Panaeolus cyanescens. The sequence goes on from NHTK01001168.1 coordinate 6,396, forward strand.
CGGTGCAGCCTACAACTCCGGCAATATTTTCGCATAATGTCGAGTACGTTTGTATAAGCTGGGGTGGTATAGATCCCGGTAGCGAATGACATGCATCGATATATCTGTCCAGTGCCGTTCGTAGGGTAAGCGTTGAGAAAAATCCAGGGCGCATGACGGCTTGAAGGAATCGTTCAGACATGGAACCACTTGCAAGAAGCTGTCCCTCCATGAATGCAGGCGTTAATTCTGGTTGTTGAACGTAATGGGAAGATTTCCATGGCGTGAACTGGAGGACTCCTTTAGACAGCTCGTTCGTGTCGATTTCGCATGTCTCCAAAACAGTCTGGCCTTGTTTGTCCCAGAGTGCCGACACGACACCGTTATGAACGAGGAAATCTTGAAGATGACATTGAGCTGTGTGTCGATGAGAGTCTATATAGCCCATATCCGTAAAGTGGTCCGAGGTTGCATTCAAGAAAGTGAAAAATCCTCCCGAGGTTGAAGAAGGGGTAGGTATGAACACAACAACGTAGACGTCAAGCGAGTCGTCGTCCCCATTGGAGAGAGAGAAAACACGGATGAGATTCTGATAAGCAGGGTCCAGAAGGAAGGAATTGTTCATAGAGGAGCTACTTTCTTGATTGTTGGGTGTTGCAGGTAGAGATTTTGACGCGACACAGCCAAGTTTTGCCTTCCATTTGCGCAAGACACGATCACGCGACAGTGTCCATATGCTGGCAATATCAGTTGGCCATGGATGCGACGCAAGTGCAATGATGTCAGAAGCGTTGGGTATCCCGGAATGAAGAGGCAGAAAAGCGGTGAATGAAGATAGGAAGGATGCATGTGGCTGCGAAACGCTCTCAGACCAGTCCTCTTAAGAATAAGTTAATGTGAGTTTATTACTGCATCAATAACCCCTACTTACCTTCCTGTCCGTCGTACGCCATCGTGTCTGCTTCCAGTCTCAGAAGGGCCCCATTGGGAAGCGTTACAGCAAGAGAATAAGGACCATGGGCGTGAACGTAAGATTTTGCAAGGGTTTGAGGAACAGAATGTTGTATTAAATACTCCCTGGTCCAGATACGGTCTGTCTGCCTTTGCCAGAGGTCAACACCTTCGATCGGTATAACGATCCTGTGCAGAGTTCCTAGCTCTGTGACTGCAAGTATGTGCAATTCTATGTCTTCCCAAAGAAACAAAGATGGGGTTGGCAGTACAAGCGCTGGAAATACTATGCGCAGTGGAGGAATATGGGAGAGAAGAGGGAGTATTTCGAGGATTAGGCCGCCATGAATGAGTCGTTGAACAATGGTGCCGGTGGTTGAAGAGTTAAGTACAGAACTTATAATCGCGTGTTCTGGTGGAATATCATGAAAATGTGAGTTTGTTAGATTATAAAAATTTTGAGAATCTGTTTGAACGACAAAGCTTGATGGAGGAGGAGAGTTCAAGGATGAAAAATGAGTTGAAACGATAATTTGGTTGTTCATCTTGAACAAGTTTGAACAAAACCATTGACGATGATGATTGAACGCGTCTTGTCACGTTCTTTCTTATTTTCCCACGCTGTCTTCTGAATCCTACATTATTATTTCAATTCTATTAACTTGAATTTTTTCTTGACGTTCTTCATGAAGCAACAGACGGATATTAGCCAGTCATAGTAAAAATGCTTCTACATGATGTATACAAGTTTTGACTTGAGACTAACACAAATCAGTATTTCCTCGGACTCGGACGCCGCCTCATTTGCCCATTGTGGTCCAGGCAATATCGTGTACTGTTCGATGCACACATGCTACAACACACAAGTCAAAAGTCTCTTGCCCTTTCCCTTTCATGCAACTCATGAGGCGTTGTCTTGATACACGCTGATCGTAATTTCAAATATCTATATACCACTTTGTACATCCATAGTCTCGAGACAATGAAATGTTGATCTTGGCGGGCCGTATCGATCGATAGCTGCCTTCGAGTAAGAGAAACGCATGAGAACCAAAAACGTAGACGGTCTTTCAAGTTTAATTAACAAACCTCAACAACGAGAGGACGCGAGGGGGTACTGATCTTTAGGTCCACTCTAAATGTAAAGCTTCCTTTGCTACCCTCTCTTCGATCCAGAGTCCTACGCGACAATGGATGCACCCTTCTCTCGAGCATATGCATCTACAGATATGAAAGAGGGGAACCAAAAGGTAAGTGCAATATTTTCTTGCTATTCATGTCCCATTTTACAGCTGAGACGTTTTCCACTCGCTTATCTATCGCACGAGTGATGTATTCCGGGAAGTATGCATTGCAGGCGAAGGCTGAAGCCAAACTGTTCCGGCTGTAACACGCGAAATTTAGAGAAGTTAAATGGACAAAGACGCTTCAAACCTTAGTTTTACCCGAACGTTGAGAATTGTGAGGCTGCTTCGCATTTAATAAATGCTACTTTTGGGAACGTCCTGTTCACGGAATCATCTGCCACGCGCACGATACATGAGGATGCACAAGGTTTTCGACATACTATTTTGCTCACATCAGCACCAGAAGGATTTGCGAAACATAGTCGATCCAATTTCATCTTTTCGCCGGTCCACTTCTCCACAAGTGTAGGAAGAAAAGCTGCGCTGTAGCTGCCAATCGGAACGACGACAGACATTGACCTTTCGATTTCGATACGCAGTAAGGTAGATTGATATACGAGGACAGAATCAAAGCCGAGAATTTGCACTAGTTAATCCCTGTTGACCCCGTTAACATACCTGCCTACGGAAAGGCTGTGGAGAACTTGAATCTCGCAGCAGTTGGTGAGAGTTCGTCGACAAGAGATATGCAGATGTTGGATTCCAATTCCATTCCTGATCGGTTTGGTACCATAGTTAATAATAAACGTCGTCGTCGCCAAAATACACTGCACTCAAGGTTTCAGATTTGTACGCATGTCAAAAAAAAAATGCCCCTGGGCTGTTCTTCAAAGCAATTCGAAGATGTTGGTCGCGTTTCGGTGTCGAAGCCACACGCAAGTCGAGACTTTGGTAAATTAGACACTGTCATTCAATTTGGAGCAAGAGTAAGCCTCTAAATCATATGGACGTGTCTAAGAGATGTGGGTGAGTACTAAAAAGCAGAAGATGAGCCTCGAAACAGAACGGGAAGCTTTAAAATTCGCAAATGTTACAACTTCCTTCGGTGAAAGCCGGTCCGGAGTACCAAATCCTTAAGAATTGGGGGCCAATCTTGCTTTGAGAGATCGATTCTGGCTTTGACTGGAACATCCGAATTTTATCGCGAATATCTTCAAAGACATTGCAGATGCATCAGTCATTAAAATATGTTGGGGTGAACCGACCTTTTTGACCGGCTTTCACCATTCGTTAGGTTCAGATATGCTAAGAAAGGCGTAACTCAGTGCGCGTTCGCCTCATAGTCCGCCTCTCGTCCCTGCCCCAATCAGCGCATGCTTATGGACCCTGTAAACATATTGAAATGCATTGAAAGCTAGTACGGCTCCGTCTCTTCATTTTTGTTTGATCTCCTCGACCCCCTCAATCGAACCGGTGTGTAAATGGACTGCCTCATGGAGCCATCTCAACCTGATGATACATGGCCCGTTGCAAAAAGGTTTCTCGCTCCTGATGATCGACATACACATGAAGTCCTCGTTTCTCGAGAAAGAGCGCTTTAAAAGGTGCCAGAAAACTCATCTTATTTATCAGTTTATTCCCCCTTTTCATCAGCTCATTCGTACTACTTCCTTGCCTTGACTAGTTATCGCCTTTTATTCGAACCCCTCTTGATAACCACTGTACGTGCAATTCAATAAATAGAGTCTTGCATCGGTTGCTAACACCCATCACCAGCGCTTCCCAATGGACTCTTTCACGACTTTCGAAGCTATCCTCTTCCCTTCCGACGGTTCGTCTTGTACCATGGAATATATTGAGGATACTCTCTGACATTTATCACAGGACGACCCCCTACACTTGTTGGGCTAATGACAAGGTGGGATTTGTGATAATTGTTATATGAGGGTTGTTTCTCAACGTTAGCTCACAGTCCTATGACCAACCATCACGCTGCTTACACCACCTCTCCGTCGCGAATGCCCCACCCGGAAGTCTATATGGATTATGTATGTGAAACGGCTATTTTCCTCTTCGAATACCTAGCGTGCTGATGCGTCAATTTAGATTGCCGAAGGGCTTGGTTCGAGAGCATGGAAATACCAGGTTTGTCGCTGTTCTCCCGCACACTGTGTTTGTGATTTGAACATTTTGAGCAGCTTGTCGAAGCCCTCGACGGAATGAATCGCAAATTTGCCAATCCGTACATCATTTTCTACCCAACAGTTTCTCGCGACGGCATGCCCTTCCCCATAAACAAGACCCTCCGGGATATTCAAGGAAGAGCATTCAAGGAGGAGCATGCTTGGCGCGGTAACATTGTTGTCGCAAAATATCGCGACAACCCGTTCACCTCGATGATCGATGCTTCAATGGCCGACTTCCCCATTCTCAAGAATTACTTCCTTACACATGGATGTCCTCGACAGGTAAATACTTATGATCCCAACCTCTTTCGACTCTCCCGCTGATGGCGCTTTTCAGCTCTGAGTTAGTTCGCACCATGTCTCCAAAAGTATTATTTATCTATAGAAGTTCCTTAACGTTATCTCTGCAATGTTATCTTCCTTTATATAGTATTCAAGGACTTAATTATAGTATGACCCTAGATCACATCTACATACATGCACTATGATACACCACTATGTAATATGCTTGTTATCTCTGATAATTAGAGCTCCTCATGTTCGGACTTGGTCTTTTCCTTTTTTTTCGCTTCCTCCTCTTCCTTCGCGGCTTGAGCTTTCTTGGGGTCACAATGCTCTGGAATGGGGGTTGCAGGGTTGATTGGCGGGTGATTAACTCGTCCGACCTTCACGTAGTCCTTATGGTTTGCATAAAATTGTTTCCAATGCGCCAATCCCTGGACAACAACAAAAGGGTCAGAAAGTGCCACGCCGATAATATGGCCGAAACATACTGCCAACTCCCTGTCCGACATTCCTCTCAGATCGTGAGTACGATGGGTTTGAAAACAACCGGTTCCAAACGCTCTTGCTGCGTCAGTTCCAACGCTGATTTGAGAAGCCATGTGAGAATTGCTTGACAAACTCGTGTACGGAAAGAAAGGGTACCCACAAATGGTGATAAGATCCTCCAGGTTGGTAGGCTTTACCTTTAGAGACATCATATACATCTCCGTCGATCTGGTTCAGAGGCGTAAGCATGGCCACTTTTTCAGGGCATGACTGGTGCGTGGCTACTCACAGCCAAGTACAAGGGTCTACCATCTTCCCCGTTATATTTAGCCAAGAGGCTTTCAGAAAACAGGCGTTGATTTTGCTGAAAGAAATGAACGTGTGAATAGATCAGGTAGGGTACGAGGTGACGAAGTGCGAGGTCCTACTTACAGGTATGAATGTTTTCAGTTGTAGCAACCGAGTTTGGTAATCCCAGGTATAACTCCCTGTGAAGAACTTGCCGGCCAACGCAATGCAGACAAATAAGATGAAGAAGAATTTCAACAATCCGAAAAGGCCAATTTCAACAGGCTCGGTTGGGTCAGGTTCAAGAGGTTCAACGGGCTCTCCCTTGGCGACCTTTTCGTCGTGCACTCTCTTCTTTTCCAACCACGCAGCGTGCTTTGCCTCCTGATCCACTCGGTACTCCTTATAGCTTTATTGGATTTCATGTTAGCATACCGCCTTTTTATGCATGAAGGGGGACATTTACGCGAGGAAGGGTTGGTTTGCCGACTTTGTGGATACCATCCTGTTCGGAATGTTAGGGTCTGGCACTTTATTGGGTGAATCATCAATGTATGGCTCTGGGGGTTTACCCCCCGAAAGCTCTCCAATCCAGGACATATTGCTGTGTAGCTTAGGTTAGAGAGGATGGTTCGTGGTTGTCAAGTGAAAGCGATGAGGTGCCTATGTACTCACGATTCAAATATAAGTATGCGTTATCCAGAACAACTCACACAGCGACACGACTACTGTCAATGACACAGTGTCAAGATGGAGTAACTTATAAGTCATTCTCAGTATGTAGGTATACACGTGACGAGTCGGAATCAAATTCCGGGAACGATGATGTGCTGATGATAATGATATGGGCGCCGTTTCTATTTTGGCCACCTTCATCATGATGCTTCATGAGCTGTTAAGTTTTAACCGACTTCCATTTGAAAATCAAGTCATACGATGGTCAAGTAAATTATTGCTTTTGGGAGTAGTGATATACATACATTGTGGTAAGGTAATGAACACGACAACATGTGGCGGCGTTTGATTAGTCGCAAGAACACTCGGTATACCTGTAATAAAGTAAAAGGGGGTAATAAGAGAATATAAAGTATAGGGTGAAATTAAGGTATAGAGAGGGAATCTAGTCGAGGAAAGGATATGTAACAAAGATGCCAGATGTAAAAACTTTGAGATAAAATGAATTTTGAAAAGAGAATCTCCAGGAGAATTGGTTCGTTGGTATGATAACGAAAAAAAAAAGATGAAGAAAAAATAAAAAAAGGCAAGATGCGCAAGTTTCATGCATTGAATGGCACAATAAAGATGCTGTGCATTGAAGATCAAAGTCACCAGGAAGCATTTGATAAGTTGAAGAGGTTGGCTAAAAGAGAAAGAAATCCGACAGACAGATCATGAAGACGACAGCGCAGCAGCAGCACTGAGTTGTTGCCTATGCTCCCGTTCGCTTGCTTGCTGAGAGATAGTCATGTATGCTCCTCCGACCTCATCCGAATTGTTCAGACCTGGTGGTGACATCGGAGAGCCTGCAGATAGCAACTGAATGTCATTCTCTGTGGGGTCAAAGTCTTCAACCCAATTGCGCATAGCCAAAAATTTGGGAGTTTTGATGAACTAAAAAAACAATTGAGCGAGAAGTTGCATCGAGAAACTAAGAGGCGTACCTTGGGCACAGAGTCTGTAGCCATCAAACGGAATACGTGTGTTTGAATGCGGCCATAGAGCTTGATCATAGTGGCAAGTTGGGTTGCATTGAAGGCGCTTGCCTGTTCGGGTTCAATACGTCCAGTAAACGGTTTCCCAGTAACACTGGTAATAACTTCTTCCAGGTACTTAACCAGCTCATTCCGGAGTCCGTGATCTATGTTCAGTTCACACTGACTCGATGGGGCAAGGTAATTGTTGTAGATGATGAATGCAGTGTTGATGAGAGTTTCGTGATGGCGTTCCATTGCAGCCTGACCAGGGGTAGCCCTGTTACCTGGGCGAGAGGCGGGGGTTACAGCCATTGCACTGGATGTGATATTGAACTTTTTCTTGAAATCTTCAACATCCACCCAGAAGGACAGGTTTTCCTCGCAAAAGTTTCCGCGTAAGAACTCGCGGAAAAGCGAACGTAATCCTGGTTCTTCTAGGATGTATCGCAAGCGCTCCGTGTTACTTTCTTTGGAGTTCTTCTTATCCGCCTCGTAGTTCGCATTGAGCTTCTCGGCCAGTGATATGCGTCGATGAATTTTGGCACTGGCATCGTTAGCCTTCTTAGAATCGAGGTTGTCTGAGGAGGCCTCAACAGAGGAGCGGTTGGCTGTGAGGTTGGTGGAAGATGCGCTGGGAGATTCTTGAGACGTAACACCACGAGATGTGTCCCAATGCGCGAGTCGGCGGCCTTCATCAGTGATCTTGTAGATGGCCTTTGCGGTGCATCTGAATTCTCCTTGTTGCTGGACAAGTATGAGTACAGCAGAAAGGAGGGGAGGTCAAGAAAAAAACGTACGCTGACAGGGGAGTTACCGCCTGGTGCTGAACCCCGAACGGTAAATATGATGGCAGAATCGTTGTTCTTACGCTTGTCGCTGACCAGGGTGATGAGACCAAAGCGAACAAACTGAGCAGCCATCTCCGCAGCTTCTTCCCGACCAACAACCGACGTAAAGTCGCAAAGCCATTCCAAAGCAGCAACGGCCTGAAAACAATGACGATGAACCTGAGATGGTTTACCCATGGCAGGTTGGCCCCTTTCTGTAACCTCCATAAGAGAGATGCCCTTTGAGCGTTCGTTGTACTTTTGGAAAGCATCCATAGGCTTATCAGTGGAGCTTTGAATGTTGGGCTGGCGACCAACAAAACGACGGAAGAGAGCGGTGATGACAGACTGAGTTACAATAATTTCATCATCAGAAGCGCGACGTTCGAGATGAAGAAGTTTGACACAGATGGGTTGGGATGTGAAAACTGGTTGGAGATGATCGGAGTTGATGCCATTCTTGCTGATAAAGCGTTCAAGAACATGAAGACCTTTAGGAGTGAGTTGATAAACACCACGATCCTTGAAAAGGTTGGAACTTGGATCGGTTGCGTTCTCGATTAATCGTGCGTCCATGAAATGTTGGCTCATTGCCTTTGCCATCTCACGGGTCATGGAAAAAGTCGTTGTGGTTGTGGTAGTGACCACTCGTGTAGGCTCCCTTGGATCTGGTCCACGATTTGATTGTGAAAACTTTAGGGAAGCAAGATTCTGGGCAGCCTCATCACTGCAATGGTATGAAATGTTAGATGACAGAGAATATGATGTGATCTGTAACTCACGTCGTGAATGAGTGAGGAAAAGTCTTGAAAAACTGCTTGTGAGGACCGAGTTCAAGAGAGACAATGAGAGTAGCGAAAAGATCAAGAGTATCCTGGATAAAATAGTGAATAAAAAAAAGAGAAAATAAATCGAAAATAATAAACCTTGAGATACGGTCTCCCTCGTTTTGTAGTCTTCATCATATGAGATGAAGTTGCTTGTGGATCTGGATCAGGCATTGCAGACATTGTCGATAATATTGAAGACAAAATAAAAGAGAAAAAAGAAAATAAAAGAGGAGAGTATGGAGTGAAAAAAAAATGAAGAAAGGGGGAGAAGAGAGTTAAAACTGAAGCTCGACCAGAAACTGTTGCTGTGAGAGGAAGAAGTGCGTGGGAAATATTACTGGTTGCCCATCACAACATGAGTTTCCCACGCATGTCACCCCCGCCTCATGTTCATTCTTTCCCCTGACAGACATATAAAATTCATTTGTTTCATCTTTTCTTTGTATTTTTTATTTATCCGCGCCTTGTCTTTTAATCCCCATCAAGAAAATACAAAATCAGTTCATTTCTAGTGTAGATAAATAAATAAGTAAGTAAAAGATCCTTATTGAAGCTAAAGAATTGGTTATTCCGTTCCGAAGTCCGCTTATTTTTGAATTTTGATCGACTGATCGGTTAAATGATACGCACACACACGTGGAATTTCGTCTTCATCCTCCTCTTAGAACATTGACAAGAAATGAGTTCTTCAAACATAAATGTGGATTGTCTTCCATGTTTTTATTTTATTTTATGTTAAATTTTTTTATAATTTTTTAGGATCCTGCAGCGATTACTGCTCTTTTGGAGCAACTCAAGTCTTCAACTGCGTGGCAGCAGTTGACCGCCTCCCAAGCTCCGAGTTCTGTTTCTGTTTCAGCGCCTGTTACCGACTCTGGTCCAAGTCAACACACTTCTACTTCGCTACAGGAAGGAATCAATCCTGAAAATTCTCATATCGATGCACTATCTAGCTCTACAACTGTTGAAAATCCTATTTCATCATCAGTTGCCGAGCTGCTCTCCCAGCTGAACACCGTTTCAACTGAACCCGCTGTTCCGACACAGGCCCGAGTTTCATATCCCTCGACTGCTCCTCATTTTTCACCGGCAAACTTTCCTTCCGCACTCACCAAGACTTCTCGCACAGCAGTGCCTCTTCCTGATGCTTCTCCTGATCTTAGAAATTTATCCTTTGTGCAATCCCTCCCCCTTATTTCTCAACTTGCCGAGGATCCTAATTTTCTCTCATCTATTGCACAGGTAGAACAAATCCAACAAATCAAGACAACTAACTTATTATTCATATCCCTAAACCGCAGATGAAGAATGAACAAAATGCTCTGGAGCGCAAACTCTGGTTGGAACGCGAAGCTATCTATGACAAGTATCAATCAAAAATCAAAATGGCACAGACAAAGTGAGAAACCATGATCCATTCCACAGTCCACCTTTTTATACGCGCCAATAGAGCAAATCTGATTGGAACCTCAGTTTCTAAGCATGAAATCGATGCAGGTCTTTTATACTTCATCATCCAACAAGTTCTGATGCTTTCGTTTGTAGATGATAACAGACAACTTCAAGAAGGAGCTGGCGCGCTTTGATGTAGACCGCGTTCTTCCCGCATGGGATGGATTGGTCTTGCGACAACAGCAAGAGTTGGCTCAACTAAAATTACCAACTATGTTCGCCACAGCTGAAAAGGAAGATAGAGAGGCAAGTATGATGATTTTAATTCCCTTTATTCTGACCTGACTGTATCTTTCTATCAGCGTCAACAACAAGTCATCAACGTGTTGGAGAATATAATCGGACAGAATCCCCAAATTCAAGGTTAAGCTGCCCTTCCCCATTCGATGTGATCAACCGGCCTCCTGTCCTCACCACCTCGGCGGCATGGTTCATCCTTTAGCCTCCAGAGTCCAAGCACAGCAAGTGACGAGGCCCCGAACGTGTTGTACGTGGAGCCCCTTCAACACAGCGATTATAGATAATGTAGAACGCAAACGGTGACGATGATAAGATGCACTGACTTGTGCCCACGCCGCCCAGTGGCGGATTACCATCACTACTTTTCTATCATGATGTTGAAACGATACCTATTGAATGCCCGCGACATCAGTATTAATTCCTATTACATGCGAAAAGTAGTAGGTAGAATAGCAACAACTGAATTGATTGTGCTGTTCGAATTCCATCAAATTTTCTTTGATTGTACGCAAACCAGAGCAGGGCAAGTGAGTTGTGGTGTGTGTTTCGTTGTTGAGATCAAAGGCGCGTCATGTTTTTTCCGATTTGAGCCATTTCCCCGAAGAGTTATCGTTCACTTCAGTTGCTGTATTAATCACAACTCTCTCTTCTTCCCTCCTACCCTCCACATTCCCTCATGACGTCCGTTGTCAGTGTCTAGATTACGACGATAATCACGAATACACAGCCAGCTATGCCTACTGTCGACCTTTATAGTGGAACGGATTATGCCTCGATTTATTACACAACAAATACCACTTATAACAACATTGGTGCCTTCGACCCCGAGAAACCTACGATCATAATTCTTCATCCATTATTCCTCGATTCATCATGGTTAGATTTACAGATGGGTGACTATAGGTTAAATAAGCGGTACAACATGATCGCCTTCGATATGAGATGCTGTGGAAGGTCTGACAGTCGACCAACGGGTCGACATGATACTTGGGTGGAGGCTGCGGACCTGGCATTTTGTGTACAGGTAAGTATTTTCGTTGCGAGTGAATAGAGACTTGGGTAATATTCATAATATTAGAGGCTCCATCTTCCCCCGAGCCATATACTTGCACTGGAGGGAATATCAACGAGCTGTGCCCTGAGATTCGCAGTTTTGTATGTATTCTCATCTCCTTTCCCTCCGCGGTCCTATTCACCTGTCCATAGGTTCCCAGAATACTGCCTCAGCCTCACTCTCGTTAATGTACCAGCACCCGTGGAGTAGGCATCCTCCTTTTCAGACCTATTTCTTTCTGAATGTTTTCACAGGCTGAAATGGATATACAAGAATCTAGACGAACTGATGCATGCATCAAGCTTTGCAGAAGATTTGGGCTCATTCGAGAAGGCTGCGTTTGAGTGTATTGAGTTCCTTTTCGGCCCCGTAAGCCACGTACTTGATAACCTTCCATGCGTGTGGTTCACGATCTTTCTATAAATCTTTCCATACAGGATTCTGATCCAGATTTGGTCGACGAGGTACGGCAAGGGAAATGGTCAAGGATGTTTGTTAACATCTCATGCTTTCCGCAGCTGATTTCATTTTGGGGTGAAATGTACCCTCCTTCAAGACGGCCCCGTATTGCAGAAATGACAAGCGCCTATATCAATGTCTGTGAACTTGCAACCTCTTTCAATTGGCTGATATAATTACTTACCTTTTATCCTTGCTAGAGATCTGCTCTAAGCCCTGAAGCATATGCATCTATAACCCAACCTGTTTTGATTATCCAGGTGGGTCACGATTACAGTATGAATTTTACACTGCATCAATACTGTGTTTGCAGGGTGAAAAAAATGAATTGTGTCCCATGAAGTATGCAGAGAAACTAGTGTCCTTCCTGACTGGCGTCAAGGATGGTCCTATCCTCTATACTGTCAAAGGTAATATCTGTTGTTCGTACGGTCGATGTTATATTGACTCAATGTCGTTGGATCTGACATACAGGAGGCACCACTATGCTGTCCGTTGTCCCCGGAAACGCATCCATCGTCAACAAGGTTTTCTCAAGCTTTTTGGCACGACTTCCCCATCATCGATCGGAGATCGTACCCCCAGACGTGTCGGTAGAGGACCGTATGCGAATGGCGCTGAGACGGCTCTCTGAGCTTCATGGAGACCCCGAAATGGCTTATTATGACCCATTTTGCTCACTTTCATTCTCATGCCTAACACCAGAAGTAACCAAGAGCCAATCTGTTCTCCTACGGCACTACAGAAAGAATTCACATCTCGCCTTCAACCCAGCAGACATCGAGGATATAGTATTCCGCAGGTCCAGTTTGTTTTATTCTATGCTGTCGACCCATGATTCATTTGTTCTCTCCCGTCTAGATATTCACAACGCCTAGAGGAAGACCATTGGTCAGACGACGAACGACATGGCTCATCAGTTGCGGGTATGTGTTTCATGTATCTCCTCGTGCTGCACGCTTAACGGGCTTCCAGGACACTCTATCGGTCCCTTCGAACGTGGCAAGCAAGAAACAGACCGTGGAGAAAGGCTCTCGTCTCAGTCTGACAACTCACCTGCAGACAGTCCCCTTCTGAGAATGGCATTCTTAACAAGTGCGGCCGAAAAATCGAACAACAAAGGGTCCATCGTGAAGTCCATCGGCAGCACTCAAACAACATCGCTGCACAGATTACTTTCATAAGCATATAGCGCATTTAGGGGTCATGTAAATTTTGTATTTGCGGCCATCAACAGCATTCTTCTTTTTCCGTGACAAGCGTCACAAGCCCATGTATAGTCCATGAACGGGTCGTAATCTCAGTGTTGTAATTTATCTTGGGTTGTATGTAGGCAATGTTTTTAGTTATCAATCCATACACAAACATTACGTTATTACTCTATGAACCTCTAGCGACAGTCAAATAAGAGACACAAATCTATACATAGTCCAGTATAGAAGATGTTGAAGTGCAATTCTGGGCGTCGCGCGGATGTCAACCCTAGACAATACTATTACCAATTATACGAAGAATTTCGAGTCCATTATTAAAAACCGGAAGCATTACAAGCTGCCTTCCGCCATTTTAGCCTTGTAATACCTTACCATCTCTTCGAGTCCCATTCGGACAGTCCAGCGGGGTTGCCAGCCCAAGGTTTCCTTTGCCCTGGTGGTATCAGGTCGACGCTTCTGGGGATCATCGGTAGGCATGGGTTTGTAGACAATGTTAACCCTGCGGCTTCGTTTGACCCCATCAGCGTCCTGGACCTTCTCGACAATTTCTCGGACCAATTCGGCGAATTCACCGATGGTAAACTCATCGCCATTACCAATGTTAACAGGGCGAGATTCATCGGAATTCATCAAAGCGATTAGCCCGTCAATAAGGTCGTGAACATATTGGAAAGAGCGCGTTTGCTTCCCATCACCGTACACTGTCATATCCTCTCCTTTCAGAGCCTGGACAATGAAGTTGGAGACCACTCTCCCATCGTAAGGGTTCACTGATACAACATTAAAAATGGATCATGGAGAAAATAGGTCAACGTACTTCGTGGACCATATGTGTTGAATATACGAGCCACACGGACGTCGACGCCATCCTGGCGTTGGAAACCATAGGTTAGAGTTTCGGCAACACGCTTTCCCTCATCGTAGCAAGCACGAGGACCAATCGGATTAACATGGCCCCAGCTTTTGGAAACTGTCAGCAAGACGTTGGTGTCAAAGACTGACAAGATTAACTTACTAATCCTCAGTCTGTGGGTGGACCTCGGGATCACCGTAAACCTCTAGACAATGCATGTTAACAAATTTGAAACGAAGGTAGAAAACATGCGTACCTGAAGTACTGGTGATTAGGAATCTGGCTTTGGTCCTCTTTGCGAGGCCCAGCATATTCAATGTGCCCATGAAAGAGGTCTTGATTGTCTTCACAGCATTGAATTGATAATGAGGTGGGGATGCAGGGCAAGCCAAGTGATATATCTCTGCAAGAATGATAAGTCAGGGTTGCATTGCAGTAATTGTCGAGCCATACGATCACATTCAATCATAAACGGTTCAACAACATCGTGTCGAACCATCTCAAAGTTGGGGTGACCAACCCAATGACTGACAGTCGTCTTGGATCCAGTAAAAAAGTTGTCCAGGACTGTCACTTCATGTCCCAAAAGCATGAGACGGTCGACAAGATGGGACCCTACAAAACCCGCTCCACCTGTCACCAAAATGCGCTTGCGCTGGGAAGGTGGGAGGAGTTTGACGGGAGGGAACCGAGAAAGAGTTGTGTAGGAGATAGAGTTGTTATCCGGATGGTAAATTGACTTGGATTGGTAGGCAGAGAACTGTTGAGTGAATTTGGCGTGGTACGCGTCCTGAGCCTCCTCACTAATGTCGACTGCTTGGGGGTCCTCGGCTGAGACAGCATAGTGAGGCCTGAGATACAAGGAACGTAATACGTCGAGAGGGACCTCGCTATCGAAACCAAAGCGGTTGAATCCTACTGTAGTAATCTCATTCCCGCTCTTGTCGAGAGTGATGATCTATGAAGATGATCAGCAAGAATTCGGAAAGGACGCGAACTCGGGAAACATTAGGCGTGCGAATGATAATTTAAAATAAAGGCGATATTATATAAAACAAAAAGAAAGAATTAAAACCATTATAAGAAGGTATAACTTACTGGACTGGTAGACATGAGGGGATGAGATCAATGTAGTAGAAAAGAAAGGAGGGTTGTTGGTAAAGATTGGTTCGCCCCAACCCTTTATACCAACTTTCAATTATTATTAAGTAAATTAATTTCCAATTTCCGAGATATCTTATTCCTAATCAAGTAATGGAAGTTGCCGATAAAAACAAAATTATTCATCCTCCTCCTCATCTATCATTCAGTTCTATCGACTTGTAATGCCGAGAGCTTCAAAACCCTCAGGAAAGTCACGACATGACCCTTTATTGGTCCAACTAGACGAGGATGAGGTCCAAGCAAAATACGGAAAGATCTCAGAGCCAGGTCGCCGGAAAAAATCACGGAGGGGAGGGAGTGGGGATAACGACGACGGCGGAGAGGTTGCTCAATTGTTTCATCTTGTCATCATCAATCCTATTTAACACCGTAAATTCAGGTCATACTAGATCCTAAAACATCTCGCAAGATTTTTGAACTTGCCCGAGATCAGCAAAATGAACTTGAAATGCCGGAAGATGTTGAAGAGGATATCGACGACCAGCGAAAGCAGCGCTCAAGTCATAGAACCCAGGTTACATTTGACGATGAAGACGATGAAGATGAATTAGGGCGTTACGAGATCGACAAGGATGAAGAAGAAATCGAAGAAGAATTTGTGAGCATCTCCGTATTCCAAATACCTTTGTCTCGAATTCAATGGTATTGCAGGAAATAGATGAAGAAGACCAGCAAACGCTGGACGCACTTTTGCCAGCAAATGCTGGAGAACGAAAAACCTTGGCAGACCTAATTTTTGCAAAGTTGGATAGCGGAAATGTCGAATCAGCAGCGGCTATTCAGAAAGTCGCGCAAGGTTTGCCCGTCTGTTTGAAAACGCGTGTATTATCACTAACTTGACGCAACTCTTAAGATCGAGATGCCCCAGACCCTGCCGCTGGTTTGAATCCTTCTGTTGTCGAAGCATATACTAAGTTGGTGTCGATTCATATTTTTAAACTATTATTCTGACATTCCTTCTGGTTTAGAATCGGTGTCCTCCTCCGAACCTACAAATCCGGGCCATTACCCAAGCTATTCAAAGTGATCCCTTCTCTTCCTGCGTGGGCGCGAATGTTGGCCCTGACCCATCCAGAAAATTGGAGCCCCCACGCCTGTTATGCAGCCACGAAAACTTTCATTTCGACGATGAAACCCGCTCAGGCACAACTTTTCCTCAGTGTTGTATTGCTGGATGCGGTGAGATCAGATATCCAAGAAAACAAAAAGCTGAAAGATCATTATTACTGGGCATTGCGGAAGTCGCTATATAAACCGGGAGCCTTTTTCAAAGGTTTCCTCTTCCCTCTCTTGGACGTGAGCATTCGGATTTTGTTTTTCACGCTGTAAATCTAAAAACTGCGCATCCCGTTGACAGCAAGGTTGCACCTTGAAGGAGGGTACCATTATCGCTTCTGTCCTAGCCCGGGCCAAAATTCCCGTGCTCCATGCCTCTGCTGCCCTTCTGCGTATCGCGGAAATGGATTATTCTGGTTCGTCTGGTTTAAACTCATTTGGAATATAATCTGATGGATAGACAGGGCCCAACTCCCTTTTCATTCGAGTTTTGATTGACAAGAAATTCGAGCTCCCTTACAAAGTTGTTGACGGTCTTGTCTTCCACTTCATTCGTCTGTCAAATACTTATAAAGCTAAATCACGGGCTGATGCTGAGAAATTACCTGTCTTGTGGCATCAGAGCCTCCTCGTTTTTGCGCAGAGGTTGGTTTCGTCATTTTAGACTCTTATCCGATATTTCGGGCGGCTCATAATACTTGTACACAGATATGCATCAGATTTGACCCCTGATCAAAAGGATGCATTACTTGATGTGATTCGTGCAACACCTCATGTACAGATCAGTCCAGAGATTAGACGCGAACTTGTCAACTCTGTAGTTCGTGGCGCGCCGCGCGACCAGATGAATCAGGATGTAGTGATGTCATGATATATTTTCAATACAACATCCCTCTGCGCCACTGAATTTTTATGCTGAAGGAACCTTATCAATGCATTTGCAAAGGAGTATATTCATTATGAACGGCGCATTTTCCTGGCATACGCCCAACGTCTGGACTCTCGGGCACAACGATTCGCTTGCCCACTAGCATCATGCAGTACATCCAGGCGAAGGAACGTTCCCAAAATATTCAATATCCCAAAGCGAGGGCCTCTTTCAGGGACCAGGAACGAACCGTAATGGCCTGAAGCCTAAGGCAACTTAGATAGCGATGGTTTGGGCGCTTCTTTGTCGTCAATTGGTTTACAGCTGATCGATACGACTTGCCTCGAAATGGTTGATGGTTCCAGATGCCTTGCCACCTTCTCTCTTGTATCCCAGCGATGCGAAGTACTAATGCAGGTTTCTGATAATACCAAAGTACGTGAAAAGTACCCTAGTCTGTCGCAAGTAGGCGTCATCGATTCGGATCATTTTGCGCGCTGCTGATGTCATGTTAACGTGAGGGTGTATCCCCGCAAATTCTTGACTTCTCACTTAGCAGAACAGTGAACAGTAAAATTGGTTACTTCTTTGCGTTGCCTGAAGTCCGTGTCTCTTGTGGGAAAGCGAATGTATATTCTTACCACTTGCTGTGGTCCTAACTGGGCGCAATTGTTTTCACTGTCAGGCTAATTGTTCTTGGATCCATGAATCAAGTACCACGCCTTGCACACATCAATTGAATAGCTGTCAACCATATTATGTGTAGGGCCAGCTATGTACAGAGCCGTGCACATCCACCAACTCAGAAGGCAGCAGGCCAAGGGTTTGCTGCCTTAATTGGTTGAGATCATTTGACAAAGTCAGGGAGCCGACTTGGTGAACCCGCGACGGGTGGAGACTTGCTTGTCCTTCAGAAATGGGATAGCTCGCATTAGATGAGATATGAAATTAAGGACGGATATGAGATGTGCCAACACACTTGCTGATTCGAGCATAATTTCTAAAAAATGCTGTACCGCAAACATCGGCTTTCACGTCAGATTTCAGATCAGGAGGGGTCAAGAGTTGTCGAGGAAGGGATCCAGTGTTGAGCACATTTTCGTTAAGCATCCGAATCCTGAATTCCCCATCCAGGACCAAACATATCATTGCTTCGGCCGCTCATTTCATCTTGGAGCATAAGAGCACTTTCGATGCCAGCGACGGGAATACGGAGCATTTTTGGTCCTTCCCTTGGGTGCTTTGGGTCAGTAAACGGTAACATATCTGGAAGAATTCCTGCTTGTCGTAATACTGTAGCTTGGTCCCACCAGATATGCTCTGCTAAGGTCAGTAAGACAGCGATTTGAGGATTGAGTGGTATGCTCACCGTTGTATAAACGGTCACCTCTAATGTTCACAACTGCCATCATCGGAACTGCCAATACCCTTCCTGTCGGCGGGACTTGGGGTAAAAGCCAATCCACCACACGGTCATGAGTAATATGATAGACAAATTCGTCTATGGATTTTCAAGTAAGTCAACAGTGACCCAATAAGCTTTGAACCACAGGCATGCATACCAACGACACGGTCCGCTCCGATGGTCCGGGATATAGTCTCTAATCTAGCGTCGGCGGGATTTCTACAGATGTAAACGCACATTTACTAATGTGGCCAGTGCGCAGTACAGACATCTGACTCACGAGAAAATGAAGTGATCTCGATAGAACTCTGTAAGGAGTTTGCGCCCAATACCTCCTGTCATCTGGTAATGTTGTCAAATGTCAATCGCTTGAGCATATATGTAGGAGGAGAGCTCATTACCGTTGGTACGTGGTTAACATACGGTTCAGCCTGCAATATGCTGGAGATGAAGAGTGATCCATAATTGAAGTAGAGAGAAATCTTACCACCATCGTTCCCATTGTTTGAGCCACACTGCGCATCTCAAATTCAAAGTAGCAATGCTCATCCCAGATCGCTTCAAGGTCAAAGAAAGGGCCACCCAACTGAGCGCGGAGAAATATCAGAGTTCTACTATGTGCGATAGCAGCTTGGTTTGGTTCATATTCCGATGACGATGGTAGCACAAAATGAGTTGATGTTATTGGATAACTGTGTTGCTTTACGAGATTATTAGGTGGATGCCTGGGCCGTGGTGCGTTTGCGGTCAAGTGAAGCAAGGTTGGCACATTAGAAGCTGGTGCCGAAAACGAGCCATATCCAACGAGCGCCTGGACACGGGGGTGGTTCTCTAAGGCCTCTGAAAAAGCGAAAATCTGTGAACGATCGTAAACTGGAAAAATATGGGTTATCAAGCATCTGGTGAGGACGAAATTTGTGAAGTCATACCAATGACCCCGAACTTGTTCTTAATGTCGACCTCCGGACAAGCGTCAAATGCATTCAGGGCTTGATCAATGGTGGAATTGATATCCAAATCTTCGGATGAAAAGGCTGACACCACAGCGAATCCCTCTTCTGCCCATTTCGTTACAGGATTGGGGTCCAGGGGTTTTTCGGGCTTTGTGCTGGGTGTGATATCTTCGTTCGGCGGGAGAATTATAAGCAAACCAGGACCTGTGCCTCGTCGCGAAAGCGGAGGCTGAAGCACAATGTTATCGGAGATCGTAATAGCAGGAGCAGAAGGTAAGGGTACGGGCTTTTCCTGCTCAGAAGTAGGGTCATAATGTGTTGGAGCCATGGTTCATACGGCAAGTGGCAAGGAGCAGATAGACCCCTATTAGTCCTAATCTCAATTACTAGATTAGGTAGATTTTTCCCTCTTGATCACAGTTATCTTGGAAGTTCAGAGGCAAAGTGTCCCAGAGAGGCGCATTCTAGACGCGTTCATGATGAAGTGGTAAACACAATAGCTCATCACTGGGCGCTTAATACCATTCCAATGGGGAGTTTGCGCTCAATAACAAGCCTTGACTGTAGATGCAGGAGAGTATATATGGAGCGGTGGAAATATTGAGAACATGAGTAAAACACGGTTGATAAATGTTTTTCGACTGAGCGAAGATTATGCAAATGATATCGTTTAGCAAAAATGAGCAGATGAGTTGGAATTCTTTATAATTCAAGTTGGCGTCTAGCGATGATCAACGCCCATCATGGGCCATTGTATGAATTTGGTGCGACGGTTACTAAATTTGGTAAGTCAGAGGAACTGTACAGTTAATGCAGCCACACTCTCGGGATTTGCCGCGAAAGCGGGCCTGACACGCAAATTTGGGCTGCTCATCATCATCCCCGTCCCCCTCAAGTTTCCTCAAGATGAGGTCAGTAATATGTTATATGAGACATCCCAAACGCTGACGATTATGTTTTTCTAGTCATCGTAAGGTTCGTTTTTGACAAAATTACGATGGAAGGGAGAACTTTGATATTGACCTTGGACCTGATTTAGTACGAAGCGCCCCGCCACGGTTCATTGGGTTTCCTGCCCAGGAAACGTGCTGCTCGTCACCGTGGAAAGGTCAAGTCCTTCCCCAAGGATGACCCCAAGAAGCCAGTCCACCTCACCGCCGCTATGGGTTATAAGGCTGGTATGACCCATGTTGTGCGTGATCTTGACCGCCCAGGATCCAGTGAGTATATCTTGATATCTGCTTCCGATAAATACTAAACATTCTGGCAGAGATGCACAAGCGTGAGGTTGTCGAGGCCGTTACCGTTATTGAGACACCCCCAATGATCGTTGTTGGTGTTGTTGGATATGTCGAAACTCCTCGCGGTCTCCGTACCCTCACCACAGTCTGGGCCAACCATCTCTCAGACGAAGTCAAACGCCGCTTCTACAAGAACTGGTACCGTTCGAAGAAGAAGGCTTTCACCCGCTATGCCAAAAAGCACGCTGAAGACGGTGGCAAGAGCGTTGCTCGCGAGCTCGAGCGCATCCGCAAATACTGCACTGTCGTCCGTGTTCTTGCACACACCCAAATCAGGAAGACTGGCCTCCACCAAAAGAAGGCTCACCTCATGGAAATCCAGGTCAACGGTGGCTCCATCGCTGATAAGGTCGAGTTCGCCCACGGTCTCTTTGAGAAGCCCGTCGAGATCACCAGCGTTTTCGAGCAAGACGAGAACATTGACGTTATTGCTGTCACCAAGGGTCATGGATTTGAGGGTGTGACTCACCGTTGGGGAACCAAGAAGCTTCCTCGTAAGACTCACAAGGGTCTCCGCAAGGTCGCTTGTATTGGAGCATGGCATCCTTCCAAGGTCATGTTCTCAGTCGCCCGTGCTGGTCAAAGTGAGTATTCATAATATTTAAAGCCAAATTCACTTCTAATGACACATTCTAGATGGATACCACCACCGTACTGAGCTCAACAAGAAGATCTACCGCATTGGTTCTGGAACTGACGATGCTAACGCATCGACAGAATCAGATATCACCAAGAAGACCATCACACCCATGGGAGGCTTCCCTCACTACGGTATCGTCAAGAACGATTTCCTTGTTTTGAAGGGATCGGTCCCAGGAACCAAGAAGCGCGTCATCACCCTCCGCAAGTCACTCATGGTGCACACTTCCCGCCGTGACCTCGAAAAGGTCCAGCTCAAATTCATCGATACATCATCAAAATTCGGCGTAAGTCACAGGCTATATATTCTTGTTAATGCGATGCTCACATTAGTGTTTAGCACGGCTCTTTCCAAACCTTCGAGGAAAAGGCTGCGTTCCTCGGTACGCTCAAGGCCCGCGCATGATTTCATTCTGTATATTTTTTTACTACTACTGCATACACTTTTTGTATCTCTTTACATGCTTTGCACCCACGCCCGCAATATGATTGTGCATGTTATGATGATACTATTACTGTTCCTCTGAAAGAAAAGAAAAGAAATAAAAATAAAGTATAGCATAAGAGACGAGTTGTGACTGGCTGGTGTTGATTAAAAAATTGCCAAAAAAAGGCTGAGAATCGGTTATGATAGCGTGAGAATTTGTAGGTAATGGAAAAGTTTCGGGTTGGATTTGTTGGGAACACAGGCATTCACGATTTTAGGCGCGTTTGAGAGTCGTTCCCTTCTCCCATAATTGAGTCTCCTGCAGGCTGCGGTCAGTATTTTTCTTATTTTAAAGGGAAAAAAAGTTTTTATATTCATTCTTTAAATGTTTTTAGGATGACTACTCGTGTCTTTGATGCTCAGAGCGTCCTCGCTGGGCCTCAATTCTGCTCCTCCAAGTATCACCACTATTCAGTTATGTCGTCGGCTCTGTGGAGCCAATTGCCGCCTTGCTCGACCAGCCACTGTCATGGTCACAGCAGTTCCTTTCTCTTACCGTGCCAAAAGCACGAACATTCCCCCACCAGTTATTATAGGCACTCAAGGTGGCCAGAAAGAAAATTTCAACGGGACAGCGACGACACATCACTTTACGCTCGACCAACGCATTCTGCCTCATCTTCCCAGCGCGCCGCTTGTTCCATATCGACATCGTTCGCGGAAGATGAAGAAAACGACCCATCCGGTGGCAGAAGAGGAAAAGCAGGACACGCAAGAGAACAGGACACCGTCTCAGCAAGAAGAAAACGAGGACGACAAGCATCACCCAATAGACAAACTCCTCTATTCTACGGAAATTTCATGCTCCAGGGAACCTGTAAAGCCCGTAAATTTTCCTCTTTACTTAAGGGCACCCCTCAAGCGTATGATCACCGAAATCAACGAAGCATATTCCCAGCGCCCATCTGTTCCCTCAGGACAGGAAAGAGGAGACGAAGAGGACCTTCCTGGGACTGCGTCACGTCTGCCTTACCAGTTCATCAGCGACCACATTCTCAGCTCTATTCGCACCCTTGGCACAACCAACTCAGTCGACGATGCCTGGAATGCCTACGTTTTCCTGTCGGATCTCATCGCAGCCAATGCGATGGTCAACAAACACATACCTCATATTCCTTTCTCTCATCTCCATCGACTTTGTCGTCTGTTGTCCCGGAATCGACCCAAGACACACGGCCAATTCCTTCGTTTGCTCGCTGTCCTGACATACATTCGCCATCACAACGGGATAATTCATGTACACGAATGGAATGCCCTTATAGACCACGCCGGCAAAGGTTGGAGGAAGACGCGCCCTCAGAACGTGAAAAACGCGATGAGTATCTTCAATGACATGGCGATGGGCCGCATGCCAGGTTCGGTGGACTTTCTTCCTCCAGAAGCTGCAGAGTTGTCCGCCATGTCAAGTGGAACAGTGGTGGAGCCCAACATTATCACCTACACCACACTGATTTCTCATGCCGCTGGTGCAATGGATAGTCACTCTATCATAGAGGTTTCTGCTATGCTGAGCAAAGCGGGGTTACCTCCAAATCGAATAACATACCTTGCGCTACTCCGGTATTTCACGCAGAAACGCAACCTCGGTGGCTTGAGGTCGACTTTGGAGAAGATGAAGGAACAGAACTTGGAGCTCGGTTTAGATGGCGTCAACAGCTGCATTTGGGCCTACGGTCTTGCGGAGCGTCTAGAAATTGTCATGATGATATACCGTGTTTTACGACACAACCACATCCCAGAGTCTTGTACGGAGAGCAACAATATCTCGAGTATCGCAACCTTGCTCGAAGACGAATTTATCATCATCCAACCTGAAATGCAACCCGACCATATCACGTACACAACAGTTATCCAGATCCTCGCCTATCATGGTCACTTCGACGCTGCCCTCAATGTCTTTTTGGACATGATGTCTGTGCAGAACATGGAAGAGCGCCTAGTTGATCGTACAACTGGTGATATGGAACCTCTGATACTCCCTTATCAGCCGACATTCCCCATCTTTCGTGCACTGTTTCTAGGATTTTCGCGCCATGCTACTCCCCCTTCCCAAAAGCATGTTCCTGGAAGTACTCTTGATCAGGATTGGACACATCACAAGCTTCAAAGCATCTTCGATCTCTTTCTCCAACTTCCTCCCGATACCGACATCAATCACTCGACAATTTACATGATATTCAAGGCGTTCCAAAAAACTAGTGGAGGGGATATGACTCTGTTGCGTTCCATTTGGGAAGCTCTTGACAAGCGTTTCAAAATCGAAATCAAGGCGAATTCGTCATCCCGCCTTGCAAGACTCAAGAACGACATTTTCGGGCAGGACTGGACGAGCTAAACCAATCACATATTTACATTTCCAAACTACGGCGTTCATCGCATTCCGATCTATGGATATCAGCTATTATCGTCGTGATTCTTCCTCCAGTTCATGTACTCTTTAAAAGTGACAGTACATTTACTGCTTTGGTATCTCTCTAGCTTTATGCTCCGTCTCAGCGGCTCGGTGATTTGTCCCCTCCATCCCGCTTTATGAATTGCGCTATCGATTGCCTCTATTTTTGTCCATCCTTGTTCGGGAATGACATCTGGTAGATATGTAGCTGTGAACCTTTGCTTTGAGGTCACTCTAGGAAGATTGGGGTTGGAAGAATATGGGGAAGGAGCCTCGGATGAAGATTCCAGGAACGAAGGATGGGGAAAGGAGATGTATATTCCGTGGACGCCTATCGTCCAATCGAGGTATGATTCGGCTTGTTCAAAGTTGGTCAACAAAGATATGCTTTGCAACCCAGTCAGCTTGTTGCCGAAGTAACGTAGAAGAGTAATAGTAATAATAATACAAGACTTACCCGCATTGTAGACGTGGCAATTCGCTTTTTCCAATCTCTCTGAACCTTGAGTCTTCAAATGCGCTTATCAATGCATACTTTGCCAGGCCGTCATGCAAAGACATTGGCTCAAAGTTGCCAATGCAGCCTCGCAGCCTCCAGTCGTCGCCATGGGCGATATTCCAAGTAACAAATAATGGGCTTCCAGACGAGCAAGTAATTAGTATGATATCGTACAAACCGGATCTTAGGTCTATACTCACTATTTATCATCAGGGAAAGAAGGGGGTATAGGTTTGGCGTCGTAAAGGGCACAATAAAGAGCGTCGCATGCGTAGAAGCAGTGCTCACGAGTGCAGGTATCGTCTATCTTGTGCTCCGTAAGATCTGACAGTGCCTGAGGGGGGATAAGAGCCATGGGATAGATGATGTGCTAAGAGGAGGAGGGTTGGCTGTATAAATAGGCGCGTATAGTGCGATTAGAAATGGGACAGATCACAGGTTCATCGATTCGGAAATCATGATCATGTTTACTTTGAGGCGAGAGGTCCATGGCCGCAGTACAGCGGCAGAAGTTTACAAAAGGAGGGTCATGTTTCTCCCACAAAAGGTATTCTTCGCAAACAAGACCTTCGTCTCTGGACTTCAAACCCTTCAAGTGGTGCAAAATTGGAAATGGATTGCATGGGATCGTTCCTAAGCATTGAGTCACTTGGTGACACAGCATATGTACTTATACGTAGATATAGAATAGATATAAGGAGCCTATGGGGAATCAGAGCAGATATCTTTGCCGCCATACGGGGGCATGGTCGTGTCATGACAGGTAAAATAATGAGGTCATGGGGATGGTTGATAAAACAGAAAAGAAAATGGGCAGAGAAGATATGAGAATGAACACTAATGGACAGAACAGACAGACAGACAATGTGGATTAAGGAGAAGAGATGAGGAACAGAGAGATATGAACGGAAAAAAGCTGAACAAGTGATGGGAAGAAGAGACGAGAGAAAAGAAAGATAAAATCAGGGATGAGCGAGACAGAGGAGCAACAGAGAGGAAAACAGGATATCAGAACGCGTTAATGAGCGTGTAGGGGCCAAGCGAAAAAAAATGGGAAGCAATAATAAAAAAAAAGGAGAAGAGCGGCGCTTCTCAATATTTGATGATGAATCAACAGCAACTCCAGCCTCGCCGGGCCTTTTCCAGAGCCTCTTCTTCGTCAGCTTGTGAAGACCACGCAGGGGTACTGATGCTGGAAAGAAATACACTATCCCTCTTCTTGAGTTCATTTTCTTGTTCGATAATGTCTTTCCTTTGAATGATGGCCGAAATAAGATGGTCAAACAGGTTCTGGATGCCTAAATATCAAGTATGACAGGTTTATACAAAGTCGGCGTCGAGATGAATGAATTTTAGTCATACCTGTGTCATCTTTTGCGGAGACTTCAAATAACTCCATGCCTTTGCTCAAACCCCATTCGCGGTCATCGTCTTCATCCTCGTCCACTTCTTCGATGCTGTTACTACTATTGTCATTTTGGTCATTCCACCCCGCCGCATGACTGAATTGTGAGCCAAAACGGGAAGCTTGCCCTGATGAAGTAGTGGAGCGAGTGAGAGATCCGGATGTCTTGGGTCGTGTTTGTATGGTTGTTTTGCTACGCTGAACAGCCGAAGAGCGATTAGGAGGTAGGTCAAGATAAGCTGGAGCTTCAGAAGAAACGGGAGATGTAGCGGGTGTAGCAGTATAGGTTGGAGAACGGAGACCTGGGAATGAAGTAAACCTAGGACGAATGTACGATAATGTTGAAGGTTGAGGTGGAGGAGGAGGAGGAGGAGGAGCTGGTGGCGGGAACCAATTATGCAGCGATAAGCGTGCCAGATCGGAGGTTACTTGTCGTTTGCTGTGAAGATCCGCCTTAGAACCAACGATGTAGATGATCAACTCGGGTGGACAATTCTTCTTTAGCTCTAAAGCCGAACAGGGGATTGTGCTTCTGATTAGGGCAAATGAAATTTAGCTCTCGGAGGTGTCGCTCTCACCTTCAAGCCATCCGCGTATGTCATCAAAAGTCGAAGAGTTGGTGATATCGTACAATAAGAGGGCCGCATTAGCGCCTAAAATAAAATAAAATAAATTGAGAAATCTGACGTGGCTGGTAGAATTGTTAGCCAGAAAATGACAGACCTCGATAATACATAGGCGCCTGGCAACAGTTATGCAGGTTAGTGGCGTTGCTCGATAGATGTCAGAAGCCAAAGAAGACGAACCATGCTCCTAAATCTTTCTTGCCCAGCAGTATCCCATAGCTGCAGGCGAACTTTGAGACCGTTTACATATACTTTCTTCGTCACGAAGAAAGCACCGCTCGTTGACGTTGTGTTTTTGGGATCAAACTTATTTTGTGTATAACGGTACAATAGACTGGTCTTCCCAACTCCTAAAAATAATAAAAAAATGTCAATAAAGTTCTGGAAAAAGTAGAGAGTTTAAATAAAATTTACAGACCTGAATTGCCCATTATCACAATCTTGCTGTCGATACCATGTTCGTATCGAGACCGAGAATAAGGATCAAGACTTGGATATTGGTCCATAACAGAAACCACGCAAGCGTGGAGGGGAATGCGACGATGAGGGAAGCCCCTTGGCCGCTGGGGCGATGGGAGGGGAAACAGAGAACGGACTTGCTGGGAGAGGAGAAGGAAGCAAGTCTGTCCAAATCTAAACAGTCACCTCTGCAATATCCTTTTTAGGAAACACACCCCTGACATAACTTTCAACCACGTGCTTCTTATTTTAATACTTATTTCTTTCTTTTTTTTTCGCCATTTATCCCTTCCTCTGCCTGTACTTTTCCAAATAAAATCTTGTCATACAACAAAATCTTCGTATTCCCAAGTACGAAATAAGGAACCATAATGTCATACTACATAACATATAATTGCTCCAAAATCAATCTCATCGTCATCCCTCTTAATCCTGTGACACAGCAGGGAATTCAAAGACGACATCCTTCCCTGTGAGGCGGCGGTAAACAGACGAGAATGAGTCCAGCTTGTACTCCAGTGATGTTGCGTCTTTTGAGTCAAGGAAGCTATGGAAATTCAAGTCAGTATCGGTCTTTCCGGCCATCACTTGTCAACAAGAGTCACAAAACCACATACACTTTAAGAAGCTTGGATCCGTCAACGGAGACGCGAGTCCTCTTGCCAACAATCTCAGTTGGGAAGACAAGGTCTTCCAGAATTTTTTCGTGCACGCTGGTGAGGGTGCGGCTGCGGGGCCTCTTTTGCTGAACGCGAGAGTTGCGAGTTGGCTTGCGGAGCATCCGGCGCTGAGCAATGAAAACGACGTGACGGTCAGAGAACTTCTTCTCGAGTTCACGGGTCAGCCTAAAAAAAATCAAGTTTTTAACTTCAATATAATCCCATTTAATAATTTCAATCAACTGCACCTTTGCTGAATCCTGTGGAAGGCTTTCAATTGGGGAACGGGGACAAAGATGACAATGGCCTTTTTGCCGCCACGGACATCGACTTCACGAGCAGCAGAGATTTGAAGGGCGCGGAGCTCGCTTTTGAGTTCAGGAACATTGTTCTCCAGGTCAATCAAGGCTTGGGCGACGCTCTTCTCGATTTCATCAGGAGAGGTGGTGGGGGCGTTGGCTGTGCGGAGGATCTTGCTGTTAATGGACGACATCTTGAGGAATCGTGCCCTAGTGATAAACGGTATCAACATCCGAGTCCCATTCTCAGCATCCACCCAATCCGACCCTCCAATCTCGTCCATTTCCTTCCAACATGTCTCTCTCCATCATAGAATGGTCTTTCAGCATGAAAACATGAGGTATGTACTCACCAAACCTTTTGACGACGGCTACGACGACGAGTAGAGACTTTTGGTTACCTGGTCTGCGAACCGTGATCACGTCTATGTGACAATTGGCTTCGGTCAATTTCCGGAGTCACACATTTAAAATGGAAATTTACCACCGGATCGCCGGAGCCCCTATTCTTTTCATGCATCACAGTGACTTTGCTTTTCAATCTGAATACTTATGATATTAACTTCTATCCATTCAGTATGTCATCGGTGTGTTAGTGACACCGAGATATATGTACGCCAACAAGTCTTCTATTACGCCGTCCATTCTTCTCCCATATATACCGGTTATGAGCCTCAGTCCAGTCTCGATATCGATGAGCCATGGAGATGCTAAACGCCGTTCATGTTTGGTCCTTCGCAAGCAACAGATCGTTGAACTTGAAAAAGCTTACATCGCTACAAAACTTTTCGCGATAATGATAATCAACCCATATATATTTCATCTAAGAGATTAGATATGTACAGAGATAGTTTAATTAAGTCTCCTCTCGACTCTTCTTATACTCCTCAACCCATCGAGTTTCTTGAGGCCCCTTTGGTAAAACCACAAATGATACACAATTGTCTGTGAACGGTAAGCCGTCTATTGGCTGGCCTTCCTTGGCCTTTGCAGCATTGCATGCGTCACGCAATGACATCTTCTTGCCTATTTTGAGAAGGCGTTTTCGGTATGTAGGGGCATACACCACAAGATTTCCGGCGATATACTCTCCCTTTGTATCCCATTCTGGAGCTGGTGCATGTGGTGGAAACATTGCTTCGAGGTGGGCCACGAACGTTGTTGTTTCCACAAAGTCAGATATAATATCCGAAGTGGCGTATTGAGGGTACAAAAAGAAGACGGGGACAACCAATGTCGATTTCGTCGGGTCCTCGGAATCGAAATGTGGCTCAACAGGATTTGACGAACCGCCAGGCTTATTCAATATGATAAAATTGCGTTGCTAAAACAATTTCCAGGTCAAACAATGACTACAAATCATGAGAAAGGACGCCAGCTTACTCGGAGCGCAACTTTTATGGCTAATTTTGCCTCTTCTTCCCTTTTTCTTTCCTCCTTCTTCTTGGCTTCCCGCTCCTCTGCCTCTGCCTTCAGCTTTTTGGCGCGATCTTCAACTGATTTCACCCCAGAGTTGGTAGTGTCGTATGCGAGACATCTTGCACAACAGTCAAGAGCTTCGTCATACCTGCTCAGCGAGACCAGTGCTAGTGCAGAACGGTAGTAAGCCTTCGAAGATTTGGGATTCAATGTCAAGGCTTTGGAGCAATCCCTTAAAACAGAGCCGTAATTTTCTTCATGTGACGTGATTAGCGTGTAGAATTCAGTAGAAAAAATCTATCTTACGCAGTTCAAGGTTGCATGCTGCTCTGTTACAAAGCAGGGCTTCCATGATTTTGGCGTCAGTAGGTTTCGCATCTACACCTTGGGTGTAAAAACCGACTGCTTCACGATATCGTTTTCCCTGATAATATTCGTTACCCTGCTCTTTAAAATTCTGAGCAATTTCTGGATATCATCTTTCAATCAGGTGAATTTATGAGCAAGAATTAATGAACAAGTTACTCACCATCCGGTGTCCCTTCGTAAATAAGACTTTGTAGAGCAGATAAAGCGACATCATCTTCACTGTCAGGCAATGACTTCATAAACAATGGTATGGAGTCAAATTCAGCCATGATTTCCTCCTCCGTCTTCCGTGGCTTTGGTGAGGGCCCGATAACTGTAGGCGATGCCATCTTGATTGCTTGACTGGTAAGTCGATGGTGCTAAAGACTTTTTTCAGGCTCACGCAGCTGGAGCAGGTAAGGTAGAGTGTGAAACGATTAGATAAGGAAATGGACTTGATACCAAAATCTATTTTTGGTAGTCATTCTCAAGGTTCCTTTCCTGCTGGAAGACCGAACACTGGTACACAGTTGTATGCTTCGTTATGCCACCCATAAAAGGTCTTGTTAGAGCCCTTAATGACAGTGGACGATACAAATACAAGGTGTTATGCTCTTAAAAATTACGAACGGACTTCAGGTCCTGTTGCTAACAGCACTGTCCCAGCAACCAGAAACGCTTGTCGACTTCCTCGTTGTTGGTGGAGGTCAGTATCAGCCAAGCTTGTAAATAGCAATTTTCCTTATAAGACTTCTATCCTACTCAGGAGTGGTGGGGCTTGCGATTGCCCAGCGGTTAACCAAGGCCTATCCAAAAAAATTGACATGTCTGGTTGAGAGACATTCTAGAAATGGCGAGGAAACGAGGTAAGCACCGTCCACCTGTGTAACTGTCGAGACTACAACCTTGCATTGTTAGCTCGAGAAACTCCGAGGTCATACACTCTGGTGACGCCTTTTCCTCTCCGTTGCACTTTGTGGTTTCCAACCTTGTCTTTAGGTTTATACTACCCCCCCGATTCCCTCAAGACCAGACTTTGTCTCCGTGGCCGGGACCTGTTGTACGCCCACTGCAAATCGCACGACATACCGCACAAGCAGACGGGGAAGCTGGTCGTAGCGCGGAGGGACCAAGTTGACTACATCCAGAAGCTTTACCACAAGTCGAAAGGTTTCCAGTCGTCTTCCTATTTCCGACAAATTGACCCAAGCTCCAAGGTCGTTCTGCCAACCGAACTTATCTCTGGACATGAAGCGCGTCAAATGGAGCCAGAGCTATCTGAGGACATTGTGGCAGCGTTGTGGTGCCCTAAAACAGGGATTCTGGACTCCCATACTTTTATGCAAAGTCTCGAAAAAGATATCAGCGAATCTGGATCAGGGGAGATTGTGCAAGGAACGACAGTCGTCAGAATTGACAAGCATGACAAACCAGCGACAACACGACACAGTCCGTCAGAGGTAGTTCGTGAATGTGGTTGGGTGGTCCAATTGTCGTCCAACGGAACAAATGATGCAGTCTTTGCCCGCACGTTAATCAACGCATCGGGCTTGTCAAGCCCATTGGTGCTAAACTCAATACTGGACCCAGAACATAGGTTGCCGATGTTTTTTGCTCGGGGCTCATATGCGTCTTACCATGGACCCGGAATCGCCAATATCAAACATTTAATTTATCCCTGTCCTCACACTGGGCCCAACGCCCACGCATTTGAATCACTAGGAACACATTTGACGCTGGATCTACAAGGAAAAGTGCGGTTTGGGCCGGACATTGAATGGATGGATCCTTCACAAGATATACTTGATGGTGACGAGAGTGATGTTGACTTTTGGACGAGACACTTGACGCCCGACGAAAGTCGCATGGTACAAATGCATAAAGCGGTAACAGAGTACCTTCCAAACGTAATTCCAGGAGGATTCCGGCCAGATTATGTCGGCATCAGACCTAAACTTATACCTCCAGATGGAGGCTTTCAGGACTTCGTGGTTCGGATTGACCATTGCACACCAGAAGCGGCGAGGGACCGTGTCAATCCAATGATAAGCCTTCTTGGAATTGAATCTCCTGGTTTAACGTCGAGCTTAGCGATTGCAGAGGAAGTGGTGGATAAATATGTGGTGGCGTTTGGGAACCAAGTATGACCGTTGATATAGTTATACCAAATAAAGAAAGTAAATTGCAACATCTAGAGGGAAATGTTATGTATTTAACCTAAGCACGAGGTTTCACAGAAGGCTCCCAAGCATTAATTTTGGGTACTACGGTGTTGTATGGCTTGTATGCACCACGGGTGCCAGTGAGATTCTCCACATAAGGCTATTAGACAGAGGTTTAGCGGAACTATTTCATAGTTTTAGGGATAAAGCAACATACTGCTTGCCATGGAGGACTCAGATTCTGCATGACAGAGTCATTGGTGGGGGGTTCTTTGCGGATATGTGATATCCAAGAGTGCCACTCGGGAGGGACTTGAGTAGCGTTGAAGTCGTGCTACAACAACATTAGAATACACCATGGCTGAATTCGGAATACGGCACCTGTGCGAAATCGACCCAACGGTGGCGACCTTTGGACAATTATGAGGAACAGAACAAGTTTTAAAAAGCGAATTAAAACATACCAGGAATTTCCTCCTCCCCATTTCTATTCTCGAAATACCGGTTTCCGAATCTAAATGAGAGAGAGCTATTGAATTTCAAGGGCAGATGTAAGATGAATAAACTGACTGGTCCTTGCCAACGTAGGTTCCGGATTTAGCGTCTCCGATATATTGCATTTGCCTCCACCATTCTCGCAGTCCAACTCGACGAACGCTTCTGATAGTTCGCAGCAGAGAAACCATGGAGGAAGATAAATAACTGGATTGTAGACTCAACAGCCAACTGACCTCTGGGAAAATGTGTTTGCACTTGCTTGAACCTAGTGCTTCGGGTAGTGCCGAATAAAGAGTGTCATCAACTTGGGCGTCAAAATATTCCATTCATTTTCAAGTTTTATTTATTTTATTTTCCTGTTATAAGGACCAAGTTCCCAACCTTCGCCATCATTTGATTTCCAATCGGGTTGTGTGTCTACTGCCAGTGTGAAACGTCAACGTGGGCACTGTAGTTCCGATGTCAGACTGGTAGAGTCTGTATCCACACATATTTCCCCAGATGATGTGGGTTACGACGTCTTGTTCTTGGTCCATCTGGACACATAGGCTTCCATCACTGACCATTGCATCGCTTCAGGCTTCTAGCTGATGTTCGACTATGCAAGGTTTTTTTTTTTTTTAAAAAAAAAGACATCTATGCAGTTTACTTTATGCCTGAAGCTCACTGGCAGTTTGCACCCGAAGTCAAATGCAGGACCATCTGAACGGGTTGAGTTGCCGTGTCACTCACTGTCAGTTGTTGCGTGCTTATCACCTACACTTCCCATAGCCTCTTTGACTCCTTTCCTATCCCTACAATAACCTGCACCTATCCGGCGTTCCCCGCACTTCGGTCTGCAAGGATCACATATCAGTTTGCATATTTTTAACCGTGGCTTGCAACACTCCGCTAATTTAAGAAAATCGGTGTTATTGCAAGCCCATAAGCCAGCTGATCATTTCCCTTCCCAATAGGGTCGATAGAGAATTTGGATTACCGATTGATTGAAGTGCCCTGGATACGTGCCCTGGTCTCCGTCACTTCCTAATAAAAGCGAAGCAAGATATGGGTTGGACGTGGTGAACACCCATCCTTTTCCTCTCACAAGCTCTGGTAGCTTCCGACCGTCCATACGTTTCAGGTTCAAGGTTGAAGCAGGCTTTGCTTTGTATTGGGATCCCGTTTGACGAGTCGAGGACTTTTTGCAAGGATGTCGGCTCCAAGTTCAGGTAAGTACAGACTCCGCCTTCCCAGTGGAATATATGACCTGACTGACGGTATACATGGTTGTCTAACACACAGTGCCTCCTGTGAATATTGTGCGGGGCACAAACAACCAGCTCATTGCATTTCTGGTCTTGAACATGTGGCCATCTCACTTTGGCCTTCCAGTCTTGTTAGCCATTGTGTTGTTCTCCAAGCGAGTAAAACGACATGCTATCTTTGTCAATTTATTACTGGCTTTCATCATCGCCGGCGTGTAAGTTTGTTAGCATTGGGCCATGTGCATAGTGCTTATAGTTTCGCAAGCTCCTCAAGTTTGCTGTTCGTGTTCGATTACATGTGAAGAGATGATTTTCAACTTCTTATAGGGTGTATGCCAATGCTACAACGGGTCCAGAACCAAATGAATTGCTCTGCTTGTTTCAATCATCGCTGCTTTATGGGATGCCAGGATTGCAAGTATTCTTCCGACGACTGGAGCTTATGCGACAAATGGCTAACAAGTTTGTGTTTAGAACGTCCACAGCTGCTCTGACCCTTGTAATTCAGGTAAACTACCCGTTATCTGCGTGTCCTGTGCGCAATGGCACTGACAATCTCTTTTTAGATG
This sequence comes from Panaeolus cyanescens, assembly GCA_002938355.1. NCBI lineage: Eukaryota > Fungi > Basidiomycota > Agaricomycetes > Agaricales > Panaeolus > Panaeolus cyanescens. Next base: position 40,776 of record NHTK01001168.1, read on the forward strand.
TTTTTAATGATACGAGCAGCATTCTTTGGCGAACCCTATCATGATTCGGACCACATGCTTAGGCTCTGGCTGGTAGGGAATAAGTGGTCGTCTAATCTTCAGAAGTTAAATTCTGCCGCTATAGCTTTTAATTGCTCCATATATGGCCTTCTTTACTGCTATCCTGTCCACAGCAATTGTGAGTGTATTTTAACATAAGTTGGGTTTTTTTACTCAAGATTATCTTAGATTGGTGTCAGAGACCCTACCAAAGTATCACGGAATCGCAGGTTTTTTTATTGCTCTGTCGAGAACCTGGCATTGTATGTACCTCGTCATCTTATAATTCTCATCTTGACCAAAAGAACAGAACAAACACACTCACAATATATGCCGCCATTGTTCTATTTGCGACTTTGGTTTTCATTGGTACGAAGCAGTCTTAGAGTACGTTTGGATGAACTTATCAAAAAACGTTGCAGTTTGGACGTGTGTCATTGTCTATAAGCGGTGGAAGGCCCTTCGCTCTCAAGGATTGGAACTACGCAACACCGTGGATCTTAGTTTTCCTGTCCGCATCATGGCGTTTGGACTGTACATAATTATTGCTCTGAGGTTCGTGGTATTATTACTTTCCTCGCCCTTGGCTAATATTCACGGCCTCGTTCGTCGTCATAAAGCTTAAGTTTGCTATCAATCAAATCACCGTCTTCACCTATACCGGACCTCGTGATAGCTTCAGGTAATTAGTTGTTTTTCCTTCAGCCCGTTAAATGTTCGACTGATTTGACTCGATCAGCTGCAACGGTTGTTATTTTGATATTTGGGACACAAAAGGTATACCTACAATTGATTTGATTTCTTGATTCTTACCCATTACTCGGCAGGATATACTCAGCCTGCTGCTTTGTTGTAAACCAAGATCAAGAATGATGGTTGAAGACCATCGCATTGATCTAAAGTATGCCTTCGATAGCAATGGTGTTCAAGATATGAGATCACGGACATTTAACCATGGTGGTAGTGGCCGTGCCTATCTGGAGGAAAACAACCTAGCACGTTCATTTTACTAGTTGTTGTTCAGTCCGTGTATATTATGAACTAATATAAAGTACATATATACTTTTATTAAAAGAATGAGCTTAGGTGCGGAAGGAGTCGGATGATGTGGGTAAGGTCCCTGAATTGCGGGGAATGCCGAATGACGGTGTTGGTATACAAAGACAAATATGACCTCAAATTTCTATGTTTTCTTAAAGTCGCGTTTACTTATAATAATTTACATTTTAGACCATGGCCGTATGTTTTTTATGTTATTCAAGCCTTTTTAGTTCCAATATTCATGTTTTTTCTTTTCAGAGTCGTTGCTCCAGCCTTCTCCGCAACTTTGCGCGTCCCTCGGCTTCAACACGGTGCGCGGTTCGCGTCTTTGGCACAATTTGCTCCAACTAACAACACTCAGGTATACCCGGGCTGCCAACTCTTCAAGATGGCTTGCGACAGCGGCTGAAGCACAGAAATCTACCCCCACTCCCCCTCCATCAGCTGCGCAAGCTGCAGCTGACCCCACCATTGAGCGGATAGTGAACGACATTTCCGGACTGACATTGTTGCAGGCTGCAGACCTCGTCACTTTGTTGAAGGTCGGTTTCTTCAGACTTGCGCTCGCTAATTTGTATTCTAACGTGTTCATTTCTAAGTCACGACTTAACATTCAAGAAATTGCCATGCCAGCTGCTTCTGCTGCCCCCGCGGCGGCGGCAGCACCCGCAGCTGAAGAGCCTGAAGCTGTTCGTGTCTTTTCGTTTCTTCGAGGTTTCAGGAGGTTCTGACACATTATATGTAGGCGAAACCTAAAGAGAAAACCGTTTTCAACGTTAAGCTTGAGTCGTTCGATGCGGCATCCAAACCCAAGGTCATCAAGGAAGTGAAGGCTCTTGTTCCCAACCTGACTCTCATGGAGGTACGCCTCCAAAAAAATATACATTACCCCACTTGTGTCTCATATTTCCTTTACCAGGCCAAAAAATTCGTCGAGTCACTGCCCCAGGTCTTGAAGGAGAATCTTTCGAAAGAGGATGCTGAGAAAATGCAAAAAGTCTTCGAGGGAATCGGCGCTGTGGTCAAATTGGATTAATATCCGTAACTTAATATCATCTTACTCGAGACGTTTTACATTGGTATGAATAAACACTAATATCGAAACATGGTGTTTCTGACAAAAAAATAATGAATGAAGAAATGCAAAGAATAATGCTGACAATGCTAGAAGGGTTCAAGAGGTATTACGGCCAAAGACTTAATCTTCTGACAAGTAACGGTATTCAAATCGGAAGTCACTCTTCTTACGCTGGCACCATGATCCCTCCCAGTCGAAGTAGACATACACCCCTTGCTCGTATTCTTCCGTGATAGCTTGAGGCTCAGAATGACGTTGGAACCAGGTCAAGAACTTGAGGTGGAAGCGCCACGATTGTCGTTTCAGTTCCTTGGCAGCAAGATACCTACGACAAACGCTTAGTCTTACACGTAAAAATATTAGCTTTAACCTTACTGTTGATAAGTGCCTGGCAAGTAGTAGAAGATCCAAAAGAGGGTCTCAACATCAAGCTGTTGAAATATGGCAGGTGTGTTCAGCAATGGATGTGGAGTCTGAGGGTAGTAATGTGCCGTCTGGTAGGGTGTGGTGGGCACATAATACTTGGGCCTGAAAATGTTATGATTGTTGGATGAGCATCAATAAGGCACGGAATCGTGTTACGCACTTCTCTGTCTCTTGAGGTTGAGGGGCGTTGGCGTAGCTCCCTTCCAGCATCTTGTGGGTTTGGTCCATGTTGTGAGGGCGGAGAGCTTGATGGAGACTGTTAGTTGGGGTCACATCTCTATGATATCGAATGATCACATACCCTTCTGTTTCACACTCTCGAAGGAAACCACCAAATCAGACAATGAGCCAGGGAACGCACTGGGAACTGATGTACGCGCTGGAGGATTAGGTTGCTGATTTGCTGATCCGGGTCTCTGGCTCCCAGGTAGTGTTGAGGTTTGTGAGGTTGCAGCAGTGACCGCCTGTCCTTCTGCTTGTGGCACCTTAACGCCAGGAGGATAAAGCGGTGCCTGAACTGCTTGAGGAGGCAATGGGGCCTTTCCTGGTGCACTGTTTGTGAATTGCTGGAGCTGTTGAGGCAGAGGAGAGGGTGCTGCTGCTGCTGCTGGAGCCTGTTGTGTACTTTGCTGTGTCGGCGCGACTTGGGGTGGTGCATGTTGAGATGGTACAGCCTGTGATGGCTATAAAGCTGTCAGCAACACCGAACCAGACAAGCTCAGGAAAACATACTGCTACGCTAGGTGATTGGTTTGAAACCAATGGCGAGGATGTGTAGTCTGAGAAAGAATGAGAATTTCAAGCCACGTTAAAAGGGAGAACGAACGTACCTGGACGAGAGCGAGCAGCTTGAGGTGAAGGGGGTACCTGTTTACTGGGAGATACGGCCTCTGAAAGTGCCGGTGATTCCTGTCCTGAATAGAAAGAACCGTCAGGCTGTTGCGACGCAGATGCGGCGGAGGACAGCATGGGGCTCGTGACAGATAGCTGGGTCAAGCTTGGGGACGAGATGCTTGCTGTTGTCGCTTGGTCATGAGCAACAGTCGCTGGAGCCGTAGCCGCCGGTATTGACGGTGCTGTTGACGGGGTTGGCGGAGGATGTACAGCGGTCGTAGCAGTCGTAGACACAGTGGTAGCTGCAGATAAGGATGACGAGGAGTTGGAGTGAGGAGCAACAGCCGCTGCCGCTGCCGCCGCATAACGAATTGGTGGCAACACTGCTGGGGTAGGACGAGGTGCACTTGATTGCAAGCCCGCTTTCAAGACGCTTGACATAGGTTGCTGTGATAAATTTAAGTTGGGGGGCGGTTTAGCTTCATGAGAAATGTCAGTGAAGAAATAAATGCGATAAAAATAAGTCCTTACTGTCCACAGATTGTTCTATGAAACAAATTTCTGATCAATACAAGCGAAATACAAACAAAAAAAGGGCATACTCCGCAAACTTAGAGACGCAGCGGCCTTCTTGAGAATTGGGCTATCATCTCTTTTACTACTTGACACGCTTTCTTCGTCATGTTTCTTTGTCGGTCGAGGAGGAACATCTACAATAATTGAGTTATGGCTGGAAGGAAAAAAACAAAACGACATTCCCACCTTCACTGGCTTCATCAGAGTCATCACTGTCAGGATCCTCTGCTGGAAGACCCCATTTCTCTTCCTCCTCATCAAGATGTAGGTCATCGTAAATACCCTCATCTTCATCGAAATCTTCTTCCTGTAAGATAATGAAGATTGAAAAAGGCACGTCAATTAAATGATGAATAGTGACGAACCGTATTGCTTTCCACGAAGTACCCAACATCCTCTTTGAGGCCGTTGACTTTGTCGATTGCTAGTGAGCCATTGTTTATCATCCGCAGTACAATTTCCAGCCGTGATATGTGCCACTTCCGACGGTCATTCAAGTGTTCCAGCTCCTCCTGACGTCCAGCGTTGCCGGACGCGCCCTTTCGCTTCTTGCCTGTCCCTTGCAGGGCTTCGAGCTCCGCTTCCGTTGTTTCCACTTGCATCTGCAGTTCTTCCACTTGGTGGTTAACCCATTGGATCGCTTCCTCCTTCTCTTGCTCTTTGGGATCAAGTTTAGCCGCCTGAATGAGCCCTTCTTTAGAGAATGCCTTGGTCTTCATCTCCTTCTCGCAAGCCTTGAATTTCTCCATTTGCTGTTCATCATCATCATTAGTATACGATATAACCCATGCAAGTGAATCAAAAAGAAAATAAATGGGATGAAACAAGTAGGAGGTAAACATCGCAATAACTCATAAGAAGGCAATGAGCCAAAATCCTCTCCTCGTGTAGCATATAAAAGAAAAAGAAGTCGTGTTGCGTCAGTCTGCACGCGCACGAGGACTGCAAGTTCCGACAACTGCATGTATAACTCACCGTCTCAATTAATCTCCTGTTCTCCAAGAGGGCCGACTTGTCCTTGATGTCATTGCTGGCCACCCACGTCTTTATCTGATCTCTTAGCCTCTGAAGCTTCTTGATTTGAGTCTTGAGGTCGAGTTCTGACTTCTCTTTCTGAGTCTGGTTTGTTGAGGCTTGCATTTTGTCGTATATGCTCTCAAAGAGCTCTACGCCCTCTGCAACCTTCTTCAAGGTACGGTCAATTTCGGCTAAGAAGACATTGCGTTAAAAATGAGTGCATTGAACCAAAAAAAAATAGCTGACTTTGTAGCTTCCTTGCAGCCATGGTTAATGATAAGTAGAGAGTGCACTCTCGAGTATGCTAAAGTCAGTTGTAAAGTCACCCAAATCTGTTTGCGTAGCCTTGTTGAGCCGCATGTATTAGGTAATTAATTAGCTAATCGGAATAAGCACCGGTCCGGCGACGATCCAAAGCAAATCCAAAGTTCTAGGCACAACATGACTCCGACTTTGACTTCGACCATGGCGATGTACAAGGGAAAGAATGATATTTTCTTCAGAATTACAGGTCTGCCTCCTTGTTCGAAGAGCACAGTTTAAAGAAGATCCCAATCCATGGGTTTTATGACAGCCTTTAAAGCCTCCTCCATTTCTGTGTTTCCTGCCAATACTTCACGATATTTTCTTACAAACACTAGAAGCTCCTCCTTCGTTTTACCTTGGTATTCTTCGAACTCGATGGTCATATTGTTTTCTTGAAGCCATAGAGTGATGTAGTCAAGGTCTCGACGGTCAGAATTGGTCTTGGTCACTGTTTTCGGACGAGTCGACTCTAAATTGATGAACCATCGCTTCATCTTGGTCAATATAAGAACACCTGGATGAAGAATTTTGATTGCTAAATATCACGAAACAAAGTTACTTGATGCATATTTCTAAACCAACTTTTGAAACGTACATTTTCCCAGCTCGTGCGTTACTTCATGAATGGGACCTGCAACCTTTGGGAGTCCCAATTCACCCGCGACCAGCGTCTCTATCATAACATTATTTTTGCTTGTCCGAACTACCTCATCCCCAGTCTGGTTTCCAAGAGGTTCCTAGTACACATTTTCATGTCAGGCGTATATGTAGGAGGACAGAGTTACGCTAAATATGAACTTGAAAAGCGTACAGTAACAAAATATAACTTGAAGCCAGCTGATGCAAATTGCTTGTTTAATTCTTTTAATTGTTGCCTGAGGACTTGAATGTCGATATTTTTCACTTCAATAAGAACATCTATATCGTGCAAGCAGCCGATCGATAAATAGGGGCACTCGACAATAGGCCATCAAAACTTATCTCTGTTGGGCGTCTACTTCCTAGGAGCGCCCAAGCAAATCCACCGATGTATGCATGAGGACATCCCAATGCTTCTAGAACATCAGAAAGTTTGGCTGCTGCTGTTGCCTGATCGTTGCGCGACGTTGTTATTGCAATTCCTCGATTTGCCATTAAAGGTGGCTGTGCCGTACGGGCTTGGGTGATAAAGGACATTGGCTGACTCATCCATTTCTGACCTGGACCCCATTAATGTTTCAAGCTCCGACCTTCAGCTTGTTACCTCTAACCACCATGAATATTCATACACCTTCGTCAAGTCCTCCAAAACTTTACAAATTTCACGAACCAGCCCCGCACTTTGTTCAAAAGAGCATTCTAGATGAAGAGCCAGCATGGGTTGTCGATATTGCTCTGCAAGCACTCCAGGACAGCGGAATTGAACCTGCTGAATGGGGGGCACTTTTATATCGTCGCATGGGTGTACCAATTACTATCAAGGTCAGTTTCTATCTGGTTTTTTGTTTTTTATGCTCTCACGTCTCGACTGCAGGACTACTTCTATCTGATTCCAGACGACAATATCACAGCTGCATCTGACATCCTCACGTCACTTGGTCTGCCATTGTCAAAACCCTCCAGGCTGCATATGTTATCTGAGGGAGACATGGCTGCCAAAGGCATTCATCATCGTATATCCAGATCAACGCTACCATCATCAGTCTCGCATATTGTTTTATACCCCCTTTCATTTTCAACCGTTTTACCCTCCGAGCTAGAACGGCGACCACCACTCCACATCTCATCTTCTTACCGGTGTCCAACGATCATGGTCCCTCGGCGGACCGCAACATATGCATCTCTTATTCGAATGATGTCTCGATATTCCCAACACTGTGCCACTCGGACGTTGTTATCTTCGGATTTGTCTGAGCTGGTGGGGTATGACTTGTTATCTCTTGAAGGCGGCTATGTGGATCCGGAAGATTCGGCGGAATGGGAAAGGTTGGATATTGACGGTCGGATACAAAGGGCAGTTGCCCTTGTTCGACAATGGTCTTGGGAAGAAGAATGGCGGGAAGGGGAACAGTGGATAGGTGATGCTTTGGCATGGATTGTAGAAGGGACGGCCGATATTGCAAACCTGCCATGTGCACCATGATGCATAATCAGTGTGCAATGTAGAAACTTGCATTTTCTTTTTTTGTGCGTCTTTCAACCTGCCTTCTTTGAATCTTCAGCTATCTTTATTACCTTTGTGCCATGTTATTTTTGATCGCATCCTTGTGTCTTTGTTTTATCCCATGCCAGCATCATTGTTCATTCAAATCCTATTGCATCTCTGTATCAATTGTACCCATACCCGACTATACATGTATTTTAAAATGTTTTATTGGAACCGGTCAAACTCGTTGCTGCCCAGGATGGCGTCTTTTCAAATGCATGTGCAGACAGTGTTGAATGACCCAGATACTCTCATCATTTAATATACCTTGCAGATTTGAAGTCTTGACGTCTGATTTCAAGAGAATACTCTGAGAATCCGAAAAAGGGCGTGTATTTTTGGTTGTCATGCACATTGCACGAGTGGGAATAAGGTGGTCAAGGGTAGAAAGTGTTCAAAGACGATAGGTTTTATTTCATTTGTATGATTTTAATTGAGTTGGGCTATGTGTGCACTGATTGTAAGTGAATAATTGATGAAGATGAAGCAGAAATGCAGAAATGGAGCAAAGGGATAATGATCACGTGAATAGATAAAGCAGTACTGTGGAAGATGTTGTTGAGATTGTTGCTGTGTCCTTCTAACCACCTCGTTTATTATTTTCCTCTTTTTATCTTTTTTATCTTCTTTTTTTTTTCTCTTATTTTCTTTGCTCGACTGTCATGAAATCTTTACGAAAGTCGCTCAATAGTAATCGAGAATCGAGTTCTCGTCCTCAAATATCAACCCCTCTTCCTCTTCCTAACGTCTCAAAACCTCCATCCGCAATCTTGCCACCACAGAAGGTTATCCGTGCTCTTTCCAGCTACAAGTCACAGGCCCCACAGGAACTTTCCTTTACTAAAGGCGACTTCTTCTATGTTCTAAAGGATATTGAAGTAGCAGGAGATTGGTACGAGGCACATAACCCTGTCACTGGTGCAAGGGGCTTGGTTCCTCGATCCATGTTTGAAGAGTTTGGTAAAAATGCCACATCGTAAGTTATCGACGAACTATATACCTATAAACTTATCGGTTCTCATTACGTTGACTCTAGGAATCGTGCATCGCAGCCCGCCTCTCGTGCACAATCCTCATTGGCTTCACCAGTGTCACCCACCCAATCTCAAGGCTCTGCTCCGAAGCCAGCAGCTTTCTACGCTATTGTTTTGCATGACTTTATGGCAGAACGTCCAGACGAACTAGATGCAAAACGGGGGGACGCTATCGCTATAGTCGCACAGTCTAATCGTGAATGGTTCGTCGCCAAACCAATCGGCCGCCTAGGCCGTCCTGGCTTGATACCTGTATCTTTCGTTGAGATACATGATCCAGCAACTGGGAAACCCATTCCTGACATCGAAGGCCTCATGGATAGAGGGGAGTTACCAAAAGTCGAAGAGTGGAAACGTACCATGATCAATTACAAACAGAACAGTATACCTCTCGGAATTATCGATCCTCCAACGGCAACGAATGCTACCCCTACCCCTACCCAACCCATTCCTCCTCCCCAGGAAACAGCTGAACCTCCTTCGCCAGATCCCCTGCCTGAAGGCATTCTTCTTTCCGCGGACGTTGTCTCTTTCCATTACGAAATGAATGAATACTGGTTCCGGATAAACGCAACTTTTCAACCTTACGGGCGTCCAGGCTCTAGTCTGCCACCATCAAAGCAGCTGATCCTATTCCGTGTTTACAATGATTTCTATGACTTTCAGGTTGCCCTACTGGAGACTTTTCCCCGTGAAGCTGGACGGCAGCCCCCGGAACCTCGTACTCTCCCTTACATGCCTGGCCCAGCTCAAAACGTAGACCATGCGCTAACAGCGACACGGAGAAGCGAATTGGATGAATATATCCGTTCTCTTTGCGCTCTTAGTCACACGGGAGGGAGATATATACTCGAACATGTCATTGTCCGCAAATTCCTTGCCCTCAAACCTGGCGACGTTGAGAATGATGGGGACCCTTGTGTGCGGGAAATACAGGCGCTAGATGACAGCGACAACTCTGATGACATTTACGGGAACGATGATTACCCCGTGCAGGACCAAATGGCACAAATGAACTTCCAAGATGGTGCCCACAGTGACGGATCTGACTATGAAGACAATAGATACGACCGGAGTTCCAAAACATCGACAGGGGATAGACATCCTTATCACCAAGGGGGTCATAATTACGAGGACAACCTTAAACCCCAATCATATGCTCAAAGTCACCAACGCGCCGGTTCTTCCTCTTCATTCAACCAAAATAATGCAAGATCACATTCCCCCCACTACCGCGAAAACAATTATTCTCCCCAGCCACACAACGGTCATCATCCCAGTCAATCTCAGTCAAGCTCAAGGTGGCACGATAGCGGTTATCAATCCAACCATGTCTCTACGCCATCCACAGATTCCTCCTTCCGTACCTCACAAATGGTGCCACGCTCAAGATCCCAGTCTACCGCTACCACAAACATCAATACACCACCGATATCTGCTGCAAATCCGCAAACGGCGTTTGTCAAGATTAAAATATTTGACAGAGTAGCGGATGACCTGATCGCAATTCGCGTTCACCCGAAAGTCACTCACACAGAGCTGATGGACAAAGTGCAGGCGCGACTAGGTGGAGAAGTCGCCAAATTGCGATACAGGGATAGTATGACAAATACATTCGTTGGCTTGGACAACAACGACGAGCTGCGTGCTTGGATGGACGGTACAGACAAGCACGTCCTGTACGCTGATTAACTAGCCCTCGCGTCGTCGTCGACTTATTTGCTGCCATTGCTACCTTTATCCACAACATTGACACACTACGAGAACCTGCATACGTTAGGCCTCGATTGTTCTATTTTATTACAGCATTATCCTGACCTGTATTGTCATCTTTATCCTCTTTCACTAGCAGACTTTCTCAGTCTATGTACTTTATCTGATTGTTTTTCTTTAATCTGGCTCTTGCATGGTGGTGTACATTTGATTGTATAACGACTTGTTCATCCTAGACACTCGTAAGAACTTGGTGTTCAGAATATTCGTAGTTTGAACAATGGCCTGTTACTGCTACTATTTCCGAAAACCAACCACAGGTAGTCCCAACTCTTCTTTCAAGCTTTTCCACTTGCTTTCCTGATAAGAGAATGTTTTCTTTATGGGGATGTTTTCTTAATGCTGAACCCCTTGGCGTGGGTTAGGTGGAAGTCGCATCAGCTGAACCCAATTTCGTCTTCTTTCAACCAAGATGCAGGATCCTCAGGTGGCACAAACCGAAGGCATCTTAGGATTTCAAAGTACACTCTTTCAAACTCGATTTTTCGTCAATGGGTGGCCTCTTCATGGCCTTTAAAGGGATTATTCAACACATTCGTTGCTTAGTTTAAGGCTGAGTGGAGGCCCAAATTTTATGGGCAGAACACGAATGATTCTGGAAACTCCTTAGCAGCGTGCTCAAGAACCACTTCTTTGCCAACGCAGATCTGCTGGAAGGCCATTATGGAACCCGCGCCATACACACGCATGCACAATATCCTACGTCTTTCCATATACTCAAATGTTTCTGTGAAACTTTGGTGAACATGGCTATCACTCAATAATCGCCGGTTGCTCTGGACAAGCAAAGCTTTTTTGTCCTCTAGAACTAAAATTCTTAGGTAACAAGTAGGTCACAGAACTTGAAATCTGCCGCATGGTAAGTCAAGAACCATCGAATTGATGCTACCCTTTCTATTAAGAAACTAGATTCTCATTTCCCAACGCAGTTTACGTGTCAGAGCTCGTACTAAGGTCGTACCGGTGCTGTTCTTACCAGCCTTTGGCATCAGAATTGCCGCTTCGGACTATACAAAATTATCGACCCGCGTCTATAGCCGACAATGTCCATTCACATTCTCGCAGTCGAAGATTCCGGAGGATGAGGATGATACACAACCTCTTTTCTCGTCCAGAAGAGAAAGGCGGAACGGATTCTTACCCTCCGTATGCAAAGCTACGCTCTTTGAGTAAGTTTAGTCAACGAAGACGTTGTCTTTATTTTTTAATCGCCCCTACGTTGTCTTGGAACAACTCTGCCCTTCATAAAGACTACGTTGTATTTGAACACCACGGTCCCCGAGCTTCTATACACCCCTCCGACGATTTCCGTTCAGCGAGCGAGCAACATGTCGACGGTTGACAGCACGTCAGTGTTCTATCCCTGGTTGTAAGAAAGACAAAAATCCAACTCTGACGATCTGAACAGAATGGGAGCAGCCTTGATTGGGGTCGTCTTTGCTGCGATGTATGTTTTTAATCCTCAGTTTATCGACATTTACGTCTCATCGTTGTTGACAGGTTGTACGGAGGTATAACTTGTTTTTGTTGCCGGTGAGGACCTGGTGACTAACTTATCCAAGTCTCCTTCGTGCAGACGTGGTACTATTTCTTTAAGTATCCACAGGTGAGTCGCCGTCCGTCAGCTCTCCATACACCCTGATTCACCTTTGCGACGACTTTCCAGGATGTTTGGTATATCAAAGCCCTTGTTAGTATTCACATATGTATTTGCGTTGACCGTATACCTAAGGAATTCACCGTGTTCTGTATGAACATTGCTTTAGGTTTCAGCGGTTTGGATATTCGAGACTATCCATCAAGCCCTCATTTCGCATACTGGTATGTTACCTTCTACTGAGCAATTTCTGCTCGAATAACGTGGATTCAGTATACCATTACGTCGTCACGAATTACAATAATCCAGTCATGCTCTCCCACATGGTGTGGTATGTCGCTGTTGTCGTTTCCTTCCAGTCTTGTACTTAACGTCGCATTAGGAGCATTCTGGTAAGCAACCCCCAAAAGATAATATCTATCTCTAACCTCCCGCGCATAGTTGGAGGTCCTGTTTAACGTAAGTGCCCTGTTGTCTTTTCGATGATTCCAATTTAAACATGAGCTGTTGTAAATATAGGGCCTGATAGGACTCTTAGTTCAAGGGTAATAAGCATTACTACGCATTCTGTATATTTGGTCGTCTGACGATTCTCTTTAGCTTTCTGGCACTGCGCGTTTGGAGATGTCAGCAACCCATTCAATTCCTCTTTCAAATTTTAAGCTAACGCCCCCGACGTCATTAGTGAGCAACAATAACATCCCCTTGACTGTTGTCGTGGTATGTCTGTCCTCCATGATTAAATTAAGAAAATCCACTCAATATTTTTATATACACTATAGTCCACCTTTATTCTTGCAGGCTTTGGTGGGTCTCAGGTGTTTTCCATCTTTTGAATTGTCCTCAAATGTTTGATGGTTATCTATTCTAAGGCTGCTCTGTCGGTAAGTTAATTATTTAGCTTTCATCTAATGTGCGCGTGTTAAATTGAACCCTTGTAGCATTTACAGCTCACTCGTAAGTCTCCGAATCTGGTCTATTTCACCCAAGGTGATATACAGCTGTCTTCTATAGGATGAAGCTTACGACCTGGGTGGAGCTGGAAGGACTAAAGGTCAGACCAGCCACCATCCAAATAGATTACGTTTTGACTTTCTCTCAGGGGCTTTCTATGGCGGTGAATCTTCTGGGAGCGGCTGCAGACGTTCTCATCACCGCGGCCTTACTTTTCTTCCTTCATAGATCCCGGACTGGCTTCAAGAAGTGAGCTTAGAACGTTCTCACACTGATACTAGTTACAACCTCTAACACATGCCCAGGTCGGATACCATGATTAGCACCTTGGCAAGTCGCGTTGTATACATTTCGGGCGCTCTTGAATTGACCTTGTATTTTATAGATCACATTCACAGTCAGTACAGGCCTACTGACCAGTATATGTGCTGTTGCCTCCCTGATTTCGGTGAGTATCCATAATTTACTAATTAAGGGAAATTACTTACTCAAACTATTAGATACTTGCATCGGGCCACACGCTCATCTACGTTGCGTTCTACTTCTGTCTTGGACGCCGTCAGTGTTTAGCTCTCCATTTCTCGTCGCAGAAGTATCTGACGCGTTCAAACAGTCTATAGCAACTCTGTTCTCGCCACACTGAACGCTCGCCAAAGCATCAGGGGACTTGGTGAACACAGTGACGAATTGTCCTTTTCTCTGCAGAGCACAACAAAGACCGCCAGTGGAGCACGAAATATCTCTTCAACTGTGAGACCTTTAGAACTTTGACATGGCCGATATGCTTATTGTACAGAGGTCAACGAACATTTCGATCAAAATCGACACGATGCATGAACTCGTCCGAGATCAACGAATGCATGGCGGTATGGATACACTATCAGATCCTGAGGTCAGAGTATATCTGATCTCCAATATATCTTCCCGATACTGACTGGTTGAGTATAGTCCGCAATAGCCTGATTTTTGACTCGTGGAACATCGCTCGCCTTCCATGTCAGTGGAAATATTACCATTCTGATGAGACGGGATACTGTCCCGTAGATACCTCTTGGTCGTAATTTCTGTAAACGCCTTATCTGATGGATTCTGGATGTGCTTTGTTGTATTATATAAAACCAATCTGTATAAACTACGCTCTTCACCTTCTATTATCATTGTCATTTTACATTGTTGTTCCTGCGACTGCAATACTACACAGCGGTTGTGTTGCGTGAAGGACTTCGTACACCATATCGAATGTGCTTAGAAGGAGATTATTGTGTCCAATAATTTATTGCGTTCATTCTGCTTGTAGGATTCTTACCTCTTCCCGCTTTCACTATGCATATGGCAGATATAAATGGATTTAAACCAAAGGACATCATGTTAGATATTACGTCACGCAGATCACTTTGTCTGCGCCATCTTCAGAAACGTCGTGGAAAGCTTTGGCAGCTTCCAGTGAGCGATTCGGATGGGAGTTATATGAAACAGTCTCTCAGTCCTGGTTGTATGATTCCTCCCAGGCTTGTCAGGTACCATTTGCAAGTTGACAGGTACATTCGAGCTTGGATCATAGAAAACCTGAACAACCTCGCTTGTCATCGATCTCTATCCATCATTATCGAGCACCTAGTTTTGGTATATCGAAGCTAGTGCTTCAGGATCTGAATATCTCACAAGGCTAAACGGGTTGCTCGGAGGATGCTTTGGCTTTACCAAGGATGGTCTTAGAATGCTCGTGGATGAGCTCGCGCCAATTAGTCCATTGCAACGTGGATTTTTTTCATGGATTCGCGTTATTGGGGCGAATGCGATTTTTACGGAATGTGAGGGGCTTCTCAGGGCAGCATTGTAGCGACGAGTGAGTCCATCGAGGTTGCTATAATGGAGCAAACAACTTCCTAACATGTCCTTCGATAGAGGTAGGCAAAACAAATGTGATGTCTGTCGCTACCTCGTGGCCTTCGAGGCTCTATAAGTAGCAACACAATTACTCAACCGCGGCCTTCTTTCGTAAATTTGAGCGCGATCTTTGAGAAGTTCAATCATCTCGTCCCGTCGACCGAATCAAGTTTGATCCTACAATGGTGGTACCTCTTTTGATAAACTTATTTAAGCGGCGAGTCCACATCCATCACTTCCCTCGTAAATCCTTTTATTTCTATCCCCAGCCAACTCAACATCTACAATGTTCTGTAATTGCACAACGTTTACAAAGGTCGTGGCTTTGGGTATCTTTTTGTTTGCCATACTTTCGATCTATCGGTTCTTCAAATCGAACCCCTCACTTCCACCAGGTCCTAAAGGTCTTCCGTTTATTGGCAACGCCTTGGACATGCCAACTCAAAAGGAATGGCTGAAGTTCGCTCAATGGGGAGAGATATTCGGTAAGCGTAAAGTCTGTTCTCTTATATTTTTTATCTATAAATTTACTTGTGTCGATGCAGGGGACATATGTTCAGTTACAGTTCTGGGGCAGCCGCTCATCATACTCAATTCTGCCCAAGCAGCAATAGATATGCTCGATAAGAAAAGTGCCATCTATTCCGACCGTCCGGTTCTTCAAATGGGGGGTGAACTCGTAGGCTGGAAAAACACTCTAGTCCTTCTACCATACGGAGACCGTTTTCGAAGGTATAGACGCTTGTTTTACAGGTTGATTGGTACACACGCTTCGGTAAAGAGGTTTCATCCGAGTTCAGAGCTCGAAGCACGGGCATTCCTTCGACGACTCGTTGTTTCACCTGAGCAGCTGGCAAATCATGTCCGCTAGTATGTTTCTTGTCCAACTATCGTTATCTACTATTTTTTGACTTCGAATGTAGCACTGCTGGTGCCAACATCCTCCGTATATCCCATGGATACGAAGTTCAGCCGCACTGTGACCCCTTCGTCAATATTGCAGATGAAGCTACGGAGCAATTTTCTCTCGCTACCGCTCCAGGCGGATTTCTGGTCGATCTGATTCCGGCCTGTAAGTGGCATTCTTATATCTCTCAATACGAAGCTTACTCGACGAGTCTAGTGCGCCACCTACCTTGTTGGTTTCCTGGCGCAGGATTTCAGTTGACGGCCCGCAACTGGTC
This sequence comes from Panaeolus cyanescens, assembly GCA_002938355.1. Classification (NCBI taxonomy): domain Eukaryota; kingdom Fungi; phylum Basidiomycota; class Agaricomycetes; order Agaricales; genus Panaeolus; species Panaeolus cyanescens. The sequence continues at coordinate 56,707 of NHTK01001168.1, forward strand.
TTCCACGTTACAGGAGATGGTCGATGCGCCTTTCAATTTTGTGAAAGAACAAATGGTAAGTGATTAGCTTTGAAGCTCTCAATTGTTCGCGTCATGACCAGGCATTAAGGCTGCGGGTACCGCTTGCGTTTCCTTCTGCTCGACCCTTTTGGAAAGTAAAGTACTTAACGCGGAGGAAGAGTTCGACTTAAAATGGTGTGCCGCGAGCTTGTATTCCGGTATGGTGGCTTCCTGTGCTACAATCAAAGGTTACAGTTGACGATTTCGATTGTTAGGTGCCGCCGACACGGTGAGAATGGACCTGGACTATAGCTTCTGTTCCCGCTAACGATTCTGTAAAGACTGTCTCCGCCCTCTACTCGTTTTTCCTAGGCATAGCGCTGCATTCAGATGTTCTCGCTAAAGCTCAGGAAGAAATCGACCGTGTCGTTGGAAAGGAGCGTCTCCCGACGTTTGCCGATCGCCCTCACCTTCCTTACATCAACGCGCTCGTTCTTGAAGTTTTACGATGGCACACAGTTACACCCACTGGTAGGCATTGCAAGCTGATACATTTGATAATTCTCATGCTCAACGCTTTATTACTAGCCGTTCCACATCGTGCCATGCAGGATGATATTCACGATGGTTTCTTTATTCCCAAGGGAGCGTTAGTAATACCCAACGTGTGGTACGTTTAATGTTCCGCCTTGCCTACCAGCCTTATCTCACTACCTATTTACGCCCACTTTAGGAAGATCACTCACGACCCGCTGATTTATTCTCATCCATTCGAATTCAACCCAGCTCGATTCCTAGAAACAGATAAAAAGCAACCTGAGCGTGATCCTCGAGATTTTTGCTTCGGATTTGGAAGGAGGTCAGTAGAAATCAATCTATGTCAGACCTTTCAAGCTAATACTTCATGTATTCCAGGACTTGCCCAGGCGAGGCGCTTTCCTTGGTGTTTTCTCCGATATACGCTAACAACATCACCCTTAGGCTCCCGCCTCGCTGACTCTTCGATCTACATAACGTGTGCAACGGTGTTAGCGGTATTCGATATTAAGAAAGCCATCGAGAACGGAACAGTCGTCGAACCGGTACACGACTACACACAGGGTACTATAAGGTGGGTAATTCATCCAAGCATTACCTACCCAATAACCGTATCGACCATTGAATTTAGCCATCCAAAACCATTTCGATGCTCCATCCTGCCGAGATCACAGAAGGCCCTTTCATTGATTCTCAGTCAACCCGAGACTTCGTAAGCGTCTGAATACTACCTATTTCTATCACTCGTATTATCTTGCTATCCTTATTTTTTATCTTGCTTTAACCACTCTGTATATCATACTCTTTATGAGGCGTACGCGTTAGGATTTATTGTTGGTACTTAAATTCATTATTTTGCTCTACGACCGTCAATGGATGACAAGATCAGAAGTTCATGTTAGGATAAAGCGGAGCATCTGAATATGATTATGTGTAGCAGAAAAGATAACTAAACGTCCGCCATCACAACGTCATCAGCTGAAGTGCCATCTCCTTGAGAGTTCGAGCCAATATCTGGAAGGTCAGCCGACGAAGACCCAGAGATCTCTTGCCTAATAATACCAGTAATGGCTGGCTTTGATTCTGGCTCCTTGTTGGAATCGAAATGGGGCATACCAACATTCGAGGCATCATTGGGAGCCTCTGCAGTAGATGTCATATTATTTACGCCACCAGCTGTAGATGATCCCGTTTCTATGGTCATGGAATGTCCTGCGGGCTCATGACTATGAGATGTGACGGGGTCTGATGTCGACGTCGAGGCGGCATTCTTGTCTCGAACATGCTCAGCGACAGGTGTTCGCATGTCATTGCTATCACTGGCAGCTGCAACAGAGTCTTGGCTATCATGAGTTTGAGTGAATGTGAGTACGACAAACTCTAGGCGAACCTGTGACCTGAGAATCCTTAGTTTGCTTCTCATCATCGAGAACCTTCTGAATCGATGCTTGTAGGGCAGATAAAAAAGACGGGTCGCTAAGGACTTTTGCCTCTGATGTAGCAGCTCCTAAAAGCTTGTTTCTTAAGTAAAATGAGAAAACATTAGGCAAAGTGGTTCCAAGACCAAACGTGAATTCACTTGCCTTGCAACTTCTTTCCCAACCTCATCGAACGCATTCTCGGGAGACAAATAAAGTAGCATGGGAGAATCGGCAAAGCGCTGTCGAACAATTTCATCTATTTTGGATTTAAGTCCAGAATAAGCGTCCTAAAGAATATAGTTGAGTATTCAGACATGCAGGATAGAGCAGAGAAAACGAGTCTTGCTGGCCATACTCACATCTTGCTGGAACTGTATCAATAATTCGCGACGCAGGCGTTCAAACTCGCCAGATTTTTTGAAGCTATTATATCTATTAAATGACCTATCAAATAAAAGGATTATTAATATACCTCTCAACAAGCGCTGCTGGGGTGTTGATGGACATACTAGCAATATTGGTGTAAGGAGGAAGATGATGATGAATGATGAAAGTTGGAATATAGCCGACAGATTAGATAAGATGGCTGATCGGCAGGAGCGGGAATGAACGTAGCCTGCTCAAGTCTTTCTCATTCCCGTTACCCTTTACCCACAGACCACCATCTGTGCACTAATTTTCACAACAAACGTCGTCGGCACACGTGGAACTATTGCGAAACAGTTTAAATAACGCTTCAAGTCAGAATCAGCGACCAGTTTAAAACATGCCGACCAATTTTCCTCCACTTACCAACGATCTCTTTTTGAGGGCCGCTCGAGGTAATGGAATTTCATTGAAACTGTAGTTACATATCTAATGTTTTTATCACCATTTAGGAGAGCAAACAGAGCGTGCACCGATCTGGGTGATGAGACAAGCAGGTCGTTATCTTCCTGGTAAATCAGTTCGTCATCATCAGCACGACATTCCTTGAGTAAGGGTTAACGTTAACATCAACACAGAGTTTAGGGAGGTGCGCAAAGAACACGAATTTTTTGAGGTTTGCCGCACTCCCAGTCTCGCCACTGAAGTGACACTTCAACCCATTCGTCGATACACTGGACTTCTGGATGCTTCCATCATTTTCAGTGATATCCTCGTTATCCCCCAAGCCATGGGTATGGAGGTTCAGATGAATCCTGGTCCCCATTTTCCTGAGCCCCTGGAAACTCCTGAAGACGTCAAAAAACTGTCAGACTCTGTAGATGTTGAGCAAGAACTTGGCTATGTTTTCCGCGCGATCACCAAGACCAGAACCGACCTTAAAGGCGAGGTTCCGCTTATTGGCTTCTGCGGGGCACCGTGGACGCTCTTCGCCTACATGATTGAGGGAGGTGGTAGCAAGACATTCCAAAAAGCAAAAACCTGGCTGTTCAAGTACCCAGAAGAATCCAAAGCACTTCTTCTTCGAATTGCCGACGTTTGCGCCGACTTCCTCGTTGGTCAAGTAAAGGCAGGCGCTCAGGTAAGCTGGAACATTTTACGAAAAAGACATGGCCATAAAAATTCTATATTCAGGCTCTCCAAGTGTTCGATTCGTGGGCTGGTGAACTATCACCTTACGATTTCAAGGAATTTTCATACCCTACAATAAAACACATATCAACCAAGGTCAAGCAGCGCTTGGAGGCGGAAAACCTCAGTGTTCCTTTGATCTTGTTCGCCAAAGGTGCACATCACGCACTGGGTTTCCTAGCAGAAAATGCAGGGTATGACGTCCTTGGTTTGGATTGGTGCACTGATCCAGCAGAGGCGAGGAAGATTGTAGGACAGAAGGTTGCCCTACAAGGAAACATGGATCCTGGTGTCCTCTACGGGGGTAAATCTGCGATTGAGGCAGCAGTCAAGAGAATGTGCGAAGGCTTCCGCAGTGCACCTGGTGGATGGATTGCCAATCTTGGTCATGGGATAACTCCAGGTGTCGATCCAGAAGATATGAGATGGTTCCTTGAATGTGTTCATAAGTATTCCGCTCTCTAGTGTTAAATAAAGAATATTGGGCCTAAAATATTGTTATCTAACCATTTGCTCCTGATATATATAATATTATAGAAAGATGAAAAGAGAGTGGTGCTAGAGCCATGAATAAATCCACAGACGAGCTATCATTGAAGCTGAGTTATACAGTCTGGCAAATGATACACGGTTAAAACAAGCTAAAAAAATTGCATGATGATGGGTTGGGGAATGATGGAATTGCATGCCTGATGAAAAAGGAAATGAAGGAAATACAAGGCCAGAAACAAGTCCTCCACACATAGACGCGCCTCGTCGAGAGAAAAATCGCAGACATAGGTCTGAACTGGAAGCAGTTATGCAACGACATCAGCAGAACTAAAACTGCTTCGCCTCCTTCTGACACTGCGCAAACCGGGGCGCGCAGATTTGGAAGCAGGAACCACAACTGCAGCAGCGTTGTTGTTGACCCAAGCGTCTGTGGTAGCGCCTGCAGCGTGTTTGATATTGGCAACATCACTCAATGAAGATGTCTGGGCGGGTCGCTTGCTCAGCATGGGCAATCGAGAGGGGGTGGGCTGTGGGGCGTTGTTGGTTGTGCGAGTGACTCGAGCACCTGCACCATTGGCTGCTGCCAATGCTTTAGACGCTGCTGCAGTCGTCCGTGTTGTGGCTAGCCTAGGAATCTTGTTGGGGCCTTGTTGGCGCGAGGAGCTCTTCACAGGGGAATCGGAGACAGAGCCAGCCGTACCAGACTTCTTAATATTGGCAGCACCAGCTGTCGACCTCGTAACACGAGTGGGACGTTGTTCCGAGGCAGTCAAGCCTCTTGCTGGCACTGCCCTCACCTTGCGAGCTGGAGGGGCAACATCCAGTGCAGGAAGGGTGTCATCTTCTTCATCTTCTTCGTCAGAATCCACGGCCGTTCGTTTGGCGTTGGGAGTTTTGCGCGGTTGACCTGGGGGTGCAATAGCTTTAGCTCTGGCAGCGGCTGTGGCAACGTGGCGACTGGGAGTGACTGGTGGAAGAGCAACTTTGGGTAGGGGCGGCGTTGTTTGCATTGAATCGCTATTTTCATCAGAGTCCGCTGGAGGAGTGGCTGGTGTGACAAGGGTGACTGTTGAAGGCATGGGGGCAGGTGCAGAATCAACAGTTGCGACTGCTACTGCAGCGGCAGCAGTAGCTTGGGCTTTCTTCATTTCATCTGCGGCCGACCACTTGACCCATTCCAGCTGTTTGAGATACATATACTGCTGCTGGGGACCGACTACACTGCCGGGGCGAACGATACGCATGAATGCGATGGCCTCATTCGCAGTGAAACCGTATTTCCAAATTAAGTAGGCACCAATCAAGGTCCCTGTACGTCCCAACCCTGCTTTGCACTGTAATGGCGGGAAGTAAGCCTCAAAACGTGAAATAAAGGTTAGGGATGCATACGTGAACAGCCACCACACCCCCTGATTCAATCACTCGGTCTGCAACGTCCAAAAAAGTTCGAACAATTTCATCGGTCGGGTTGGTTCCATCGTCAAAGTAAAGCTCCATGTGGTCAATGCCTCGATCCAAGAACGTGTTTCGGTCGTAAAGTTCGGTATTCAAACGAACAACGAGCTTGATACCCTTCTTTTCGAAATAGTCCAGACAGTTCTGATAAGGAGTAGGCAGCTTGCGTTGCAGGGCAAGATTTGAGCTGGTTGATGACGATAATGGGGATGCAGGGCCACCAGCTTTGGCTTCTTTAGCTTCCTTTTCTCGTTTTATCCAGTTCATGTCCACCGGTGACGCAAATGCGATAAAATGTGGGGTTAACCAGTTCCAGTCGCCATTTTCTACCTTTTCATAATACTCGTAGTCATCAACCCTGAATTCGTTCATATCACAGAGCCCGTTCTGCATAGCTTTCCAGATACCCCAAAGACAGTCTTGAATGCTCAGGTTGAAGTCAGATGGACCTCTTCCTGCATCTCTGAATGGCATAAACTCCATCTCCGCAATAGGATGGAAAGCTTCCCAAGGCGCGCGACGTTGCACTATCATCTATTTTGATTATTGGTTATTGAGCTCGGATAGTTTTGCATAAAATCAACCTACAACATATAGAGCCATAAGCAAAGCAGCATTTGCTTTGCGCCTCGGGTCGCTCGACGAGTAGAGGACTAATCTATGATTCGATAGTTCCTTGTCCTAAACACTAATGGATCAATAAAAGCCACGTGCTTGGGTGCCACACGAGGACACCGCATTGCAAGATCGCGTCTCTACGTACCTCCAGGAGTTCATGAATGAGAATGCATGCTTTATATACCATTGCCAAATTCAACGGACCCCAGTCCTGGAAGAAGGATAGGTAGAGGAGCTGGTCATCGATCGTGAAGTAGTAATAGGAAGCATTATCGTCTGGAGAAGCAGAAGGACCGGCTCTAGGTCGTGACCTAACGCGAGGTTGGTTCTCTGGATTGGATGCTAGCTTGTTTAGCAGGTGAGATGTAGGTGCAGGCTCAGGAAAAGTGGTGAAGTAAAGCCTGTTCGTCGCCATTGGTGATTAGTAGAGTCTTAGTGATTTGACAGTAACTCAACTGACCTGTCACCAAAGCAGCAAAGTGGTTCACACTTTGGTGCCATTGTACAGGATATATCGATATTATGAAGACGCGTCGATACACAGTTTGTCGATGATGAAGGTAAAAGTAGAAGCCAATTGTTAAACGTGAACTTACTGCTAGTACAACATCACGTGGTCTTCGTGTTTTCCTCACACGATCCTCGAAATGACTTTTTACCATTTTATTCCCTGATTTTTTGGGAATTGTTCTTATAAAAATATTTTACTAGAAATATCGCAATAATACCCTGAAAGTTAGACTCTAAATGCTCACATTCTGTCAACATTGTTGGATATTCCAAAAGTGTAATTGGGAATCCTTCCAACTGCCATCGCTAACAAAAGACTTGTTGTTTGCGCGTGTTGTTTCACGCGTCAAGCTTTGTCCTCTGCCAGAACAGCTCATCGTCACCATTCGTGGTCAATACAACCTTCGCTTCTCATCCTCTACTCGGGTTAAGACCAATTTATTGAACCAGAGGAACGCCAATAAACAAGTAATAGTAAGGGCATCATGCCGGACAACCAAATTTTCAAGGTTGGGAAACACTATAAAGCACTCTTTAAGGCCTTGCCTAACCTCTCTTTCCACTTTCTAGGCCACCTATAGCGGGATACCCGTCTATGAAATGTAAGGGTGCTTATGTATACGGGTGATATAAACATTCATTAATACTATTACACGTATAGCATGTGCAAAGGCGTCGCGGTCATGAGGCGGAGGTCTGACTCCTGGTTGAACGCGACACAGATCTTGAAAGTAGCAGGGTTCGATAAGCCCCAAAGAACACGCGTTCTGGAACGCGAGGTACAAAAGGGGGAACACGAAAAAGTTCAAGGAGGATATGGAAAATACCAAGGTATGTCCCTACATCGACCTTGCGGAAGAAACTGTGTGAACAAAAGTGTTACAGGGACATGGATACCTCTGGAGAGGGGGTTAAGCCTCGCGAAACAGTACAATTGTGAAGCGCTCCTGCGGCCCATTATTGAATTTCAACCAGCAGCTAAAAGCCCCCCTTTGGCCCCAAAACACCTCGTCGCAAATACTATAGCCCGGCCAACGCGCAAGGCTGCTCCTGATTCCACCTCGTCTGCAGCTGCAGTTAATACGCGCTCATCGCGCAGAAACCCCGCAGAGCCAGACGATGATTCAGAGCATGAGACTTTATCGATTCGAGGCTCCGAGGACGGAACAATGACCCCATCTCCTTCTGAAGCTTCATCCAGTTCCAGAACACCGTCACCTATTCGAAGTCCGGGTCCCTACGACGAGGCAAACGGTAACCGCAACCATGATGTTGGGCGCCGTCAAAGAAGTCGACACACCAAGGACAATGGTGTACCTCCGTCAGACGACGAGATGGATACACGTTCTTACGCCGACCAGGTCTTGGAATTTTTCATATCTGACACGAACACACCTCTTCATCTCCTCATCAACCCACCTCCCGACTTCGACCCAAATATGGCCATTGATGATGATGGTCACACACCACTTCATTGGGCTTGCGCAATGGGGCGAATCCGTATCGTGAAGCTACTTTTGACAGCGGGTGCAGATATATTCAAAGTCAACAAGTCTGGTCAGACAGCACTGATGCGGAGTGTTATGTTTGCCAACAATTACGACGTCAGAAAGTTCCCCGAACTTTACGAACTCCTGCACCGTTCGACTCTCAACATCGATAATTATAATCGAACTGTTTTTCATCACATCGTAGATGTTGCCATGTCCAAAGGCAAAACACACGCTGCCCGGTATTATATGGAAACAGTCCTCTCCCGACTTGCCGATTATCCCAAGGAACTGGCCGACGTGATCAATTTCCAGGATGAAGATGGCGAAACTGCTTTAACACTTGCCGCAAGATGTCGAAGTAAACGTCTCATCAAACTTTTAATCGACAATGGTGCAGACCCCAAAGTTGTGAACAACGATGGCAAAAGTACAGAAGATTATATTCTCGAAGACGAAAGATTCCGCTCGTCGCCTATTCCGCAATCTCGCATCGCAGCCATGTCTTTTCGAAATGCGCAGGCTGCATACCCTATGTCAGCCCATCCCTACCCCCCTGCATTAACCAACGGTGACAAGTTGCCAATACATCGCTCCGTTGCGGGGCAAAAAGCTAGCACTCGATGTCTCAATGATATCGCTGCCATGATGGACAGCCTTGCAGCCTCTTTTGACCATGAGTTACGTGAGAAGGAGAGGGACATGACACAGGCCCAGGCACTGCTCAACAACATACAGGCAGAGATTTTGGAGAGTCAAAGGACCGTCTCACAGCTCAAAGTCCAGGCTGATGGACTATATCATGCGAAACAGCATCTCAAGGAACTGGAGAGTAGTCTTTACGCCAAGATGGGTAGACGGTATCGACTTGGTTGGGAAAAGTGGTTGAAGGACGAAGAGGCACGCGAGAAGAGGATTCGCGACGCTGCCGATGGTGAACTGATGATCACACCCGAGACGGCATCCATACAAATAGACGATGGCAGCGACGAGATGGACATTTCAACTCCCGACAAGACCAAAAATAAACGAAAGACAGTTGTGCAAGAAGATCTGGCAGACCTTGTTGCTCTGAACAGTGACATCCCCTCAGATCCCGATGCTCTTCGACAAGCTTGCGAGGCTCTCCGTGAAGAGGTTTCTCAGCATCGCAAACGAAGGCGACTAATGTTCGATGAACTTGTTACGGTACAGGCGGAGGCTGGAACAAGCAGTCGAATGAGCGAATACCGGCGGCTCATCGGAGTGGGCTGTGGGGGCGTTCCGCCAGGAGAGGTCGATCAAGTTGTTGGAATGCTGCTCGAGGTATGTTATGAGGTTTTGTAAACTTGTATTATTGGATGCTGACAAGTGTTTATCAGACATTGGAAGCGGAAGAACCAAGTTCATCCTCTACTGCATGGAGTGGTTTGAGCGCAAAACACATGGCGGGTGTATGACAGTAACACGCACGCCTTTTACCCTTGGTTATTTAATGAGATGAATAGTGTTAATTTATCTTTACATCTACTGTAGCAACATTGTAGTACCATGATAAGCTGTTTTACCGATTGACGCCTGTTGTTTTGATTGCTAGTTAGAACGTTAATTGTATTTCTTTGAAACAACTGGCATGAATTCAAGAAAAATGAATATTATATTGGACAGCGAGTCATGTGACTGTTTTGGGAATTTTTGGAAGTCGTTCCGCGTCGAATTGTAACTTAAGCAGAACGCGCTCGCCTCTTCTACTCCTCCTTCACCTTGACGGGGGTTTTCGGTTTCTGCCATGTCTTCCCTAAAATACTTTACCAGAAAGTCGGCTCTGAACGCGACAACCAAATTTGGTGCGACCATCGACTTCAACCACCTCCGAAGCTTCCCTAGAGCATGGCTTATTCGTAGAACCAAACATGACCCCAAGCTCAAGTCTGTGCGTCCAGCAGATCGCATTAAATGGTGGAATATTGTCCCAGGGGACCAAATTTGTCTACGCGGAGACGCGGACAGAACTATTCACGAAGTTCTGAGTATCAACAGGCTGAGCAATCGAGTTTTTCTGAAGAACACACAAACGGTTTGACCACTTACCCTTCATGAAGCCCGTTACTCATTTCGTCTTTCAGGCCACCAAGCAAGGACAGCCTCCTCAGACGAAGAACTATCATTATTCCAAATGTCAGCTGTACATTAGACATTTTCAATTACCCAACCCAGATGACCCCACGGGACCTTTGTTGCGACAACCGTACGTATCCCGCAGTCACCTTTTACATTAGAAAATACTAATTCTCAAGGAAGTGTGTTCGCGTCTCGCCTGGCAACGTCTGAGCCAACTTGGGACAAGGCTGCGAAAGCCTGGGTGTGGAGGAGGTACGCGGCAGCCACGGTACCAAGAATACCTGGTTGGTACAGCGGACAGAGAATACGCATCAAGTGGCCAGCTCAACCGAAGAGAAAGTATCCCGAAGGTAAGCACACTCTTCGCTTTTTTTTTTTCAACTTGACTGACTGTTAGTTTTCAGCCGGGCTATATGACACGACCGCAGAAGATGTCGCTCGCGTTACTTACCAGTTGCCCGAGTTCAAATATGGTGCAAATGTTAACCTGGTACCCAGGGAAGTCGAAGAAAGAGAATACTTGGACACCATTTACAACCCCCAGCTCGGCAAAGACTATGACGCCTCATTACCTGTGGAGATCTTCTTGTCAGAAGAGTTGGCCAACCCTCATTCCCGAGCGAAGAAGCTTGAACGATACCACAAACACCAATCTGACATCAAGCTGTTGTTGAATAGGATTACGGCTCAAGAGCTTAAACACCTGGATGGCCGCACTGTCCGACAGGCAAAGGCTGATGCTGCCTTTAAATGGAGGGAGCAACTTAAGGAGGAACGGGCGAAGAAGAAGAAGGCTAGATGGATGCATACCGCACAGGTTCAGAAGTGGCAGAGGAAGACTAACAGCCGAGCTAAGAAAGAGGAGAGGCAAAGACGTCGTCTGGCCGAGTTGGTTTTGACTGATGAACCCAACCAAGTCATCCCTTTGAGTTTGAAAGCTTAGAGACTGAGCCATTTTTGTAGAAACCTTTTTTCATCATACCATTATTGCTGCTTTGCGATGATTATAATATAATAATGGAATATTATCCTAACAAACGACTTTTACGTGGAGAACTGGAGGATTAGACTCTTGATTTGGATTAAACAGTCAGAGTGCCATGGCTTCTGTTTCTTATCTCATAAATAATCGACATGGCCGCTTTGGGATTACCATGAACAAAACGTGTAGTTGAATAAATTACCGTGACCGTCGTGCCAGCGGCTCTTGTCACCAAACCACGATGTCAACCTCTGATATCCAACCCCCGCTTTATCAAGCACTCCCTCAATCAGATAGCCCCGCAAATGTTTCTCGTATAGAGCTCGCCGATGAGTCGGGTATATACCCAGACCCGCCACCAGTACAAGCACCCATCTTCATAGACGGCAAGATTCGCTGGACATACTTCATCCTGGGATGCTCAGTGTTGCTACCATGGAATGGTACGATTTCCAAAATGCATTTTGTGCATAATGTCTAAAGACTTTCTGCAGTCGTAATCACAGCTATGCCATTTTTCTTGTCGAGATTAGCTGCTTCAACGCTGCGATCAACGTTCGCTTCATATTTGACAACCAGCTTTACGGCTGCCAACTTCGTTTTCCTGGCACATGCAACCAGTATATCCAAGCGTGTTAGAAAACCCCATTTTCTCCTCAATTGTTGTCATCTGAACCTCTGTATAGATGACTCCTTCAGTTACGACCCACAGTTCAATAGTCTGGTTGACCCTCCTAAACACCTTGTTGACTCTAAGCACATTCTTCACACCTTCTGCCGGAATCTTCTTTGCTTTTGTGCTATTTAATGGTGCCGCTCAAGCAACTGTCGGAGCATACCTCCAAACCTCAGTTGTTGCAGTTGCGTCGTTATATGGTCCACCAGCGGTACAGGCCATGATGTCAGGGCAGGCAGCGGTGGCCGTTGCCGTTAGTGGTGTGCAAGTCATCAGCGCGGCAGCATCTGTGTGGGGAAAACCTCGAACATACGTCGGGGATGGCTCTGCCGAAGAACGTTCAGCTTTTGTTTTCTTCACATTATCCACAGTCTTTCTCGCATTCAGCGCACTAGTTCACGCTCGGCTCGTCAAATCGCCTTCCTACCAACAAGTTGCAAAGCACCTTGAAGATAAGACACGTACTGCCCAAACTGCGTCGGATCATGAACGCCGCGGTTTAATATCGCGAGGCCCGAGTAATACCAGTGACTCAGACAGTAGAAGCAACGCCTTGAGAATCGCCAAAACTAATGGCATTTACCACATAGCTGGTGCCTACGTTTTTCTTGCCACTCTTGTAGGCCTTTCAATCCCTATGTCGTTCATATGCTGATGGTTTCAAAACAGGCAGTATTCCCTCCGATTACAACATCCATCCAGCCGACGAATCCTGACACACACCCATTGCTCTTCAGTGCCGTCCATTTTTTAGTATTTAACGTAGGCGACCTTCTGGGACGCTACGTGTGCTCATTCCCAGCCTTCTTGATTTGGTCAGCTAACCATTTGTTGACCCTCTCATTCGCCCGCACTCTATTTATTCCCCTGTTCCTTATGTGCAACGTTCAAGGGGGGCCTTCTTTCACAGCAGAGCCTATTATAAACTCAGACCTCGCCTTCATGCTGCTTCTTTTTGCCTTCGGATGGTCAAACGGTTACGTTTCTAGCTTGTGTATGATGGCTGCACCGTCAGTCGAGCACAACCCTAGATTGAAAGGCAGGGTGGAGGATGTCGATGTTGCGGCAGCAGTAGCCAGTTTCTTCCTGGTTGGTGGGCTTGCACTGGGAAGTATCGCAAGCTTTGCTGTCAAAGCTACTATATGCAGGTGTAATCCCTTCACGAATTGAATCTATTTTCAAGGGACTTGGATGAAATGACGGTAGACCCTACATAGAGATGGTCGTTGCGCCTTTTATTCCACACATACAGAGTATACATTATTATTCAAATTATTATGTAGATAATCCAGATAATTTAATACAGAAAACTTTAGGTACAATCAAGAAGAACGAATTTCCACCTCCAGAAGTCGCATCCGCAACCTCTTCAACATGCATTGCACAGATGCTTCCAGTCATCCATCGGCTGATGAGTTTTGGTAGAGATGATCCAAAGGTAAAACGGCGGGGTGTCGCAAACATGAAAAGGTCGTGAAGTCGTGAATGAAGTAAATAAATTTTGGTACAACGTTCTTTAGAACGCTCGGCGTTGAAAGGCATATGGTTCATGACTGAGTTGGGCAGCGAAGGGGACATAATTGCTTTTCAGGTGTGCCATCACACGATCAACGTGTAGAAAGCATGGGTTGCCAGACACCATAGGAAACTTCTTCAAGGTGGTGAAGTTGTACTCGATTCCAGACAATGGGAATTACATTCGCCTATAAAGGGCGGGTCAGCGCAGGAAAAAGGACATCTATGATTATGTTACCTGGAGGTAGTGCACGCAGGCTCGCGACACTCTTCTGGCCAAGGTCGAGAGGTCTACACGGCCGTCATAACCATCCAAAGGAATCTCGTATGTGAGAGAAGGATAGCCCGTCCACTAAATTGGTTGAGGATATGAGTATACAGATCGGAAGAATTGATTGGGAATACGCACCTTGACCTTGAGGAATATTTTCTTGCGGCTGTCAGCATGCAAGTCGTGGTAGCTGTAGGCATCATTCCCAGAAAGGCGTGTTCGTGATTGAGCTTCGTCGAGTCCGATACCCGAAGAAAAGGCGCCCTTTCTCTTGAAGTTGATATGGATTGAACTGGGGTGGCGATAGGTGTCGAGGGCTGGTGGTCTTGGTGCGAACGAGACGGTAGAATGACGGCGAGTTCGCGGCATTACCATTTGATTGGACATATTGGCCGAGTGGTAATCCATGGTATTCCGACCGTCGTCGTAATATTGGTCGTCCATCGACATGTCATATCCTGTCGCAAAATTAGTTAATTGCCCAAAATTAAGACCCAATAGCCATACCTCCAGTCATCCTTCTGGACATGGCCCGAGACATAGGGACTACAGAGCCATGGCTACCGTGGCTACCGTGACTGCCATGGCTATTCGCAGAACCATACACTTGATAATTTACCTGAGGTGGGTACTACAATGGGTTAACTAGGCATATCGATTTCTCGATTAACGAATGAAATACCTCGCTGCCAGCAGCGCCATCAGCATATGTTGAATGAGTGTAATGGCTGGGGGTGGAAGGGTACCCCGGGCCCATGGATTGTCGCCTGGACATGGATCTGGACATAGACCTCGACATGGAGCGGCCCATGTATGGGTCAACGTAGTTGTCGTAGTTCGCAGTGGGACTGTAAGACATGGTAGAAGTGAACGACAAAAACAAACAACCAAAAGAAAGGGGGACGTGGCTGGGAATTTGGCATTATGAGGGGTTGGTTATATACGCAGTCCCAGTGGCTACAATGAGGTGCTGCCACATGAAGCTGTTTACACCTCAAGGCAGGGTAAGTAAGTCACGGACTGAAAGGGACGGTAAACAATCGTTTGTAAGTGGTTCATCATAGATTCGCATCAACAAAGTCGATTGACCGAACTCGCTCCTACTGTGCCCGGATCCTGGCAATGGTTCGTCGTGATGTCACAGCAGCAACAACCAACTCTTTGTTCTCCGTGAGTTCAGAGAAATCGATTGGCAGAACACGTCTTAAGAGGGAAGTCGATCCAGTGAGAAAGCCAGCATCGCTGTTTGAATTGCGTCTTGGAATGTTCTATTCACATGTGCAAGGAACGACACAGCTGCAGTAGTGCAGTCGTTGAAGAGTGGCATATGCCAATGGTGCACCTTTGCTGGTGGTGAGCTACATACACACACGCAAATATCTCAGTAAGATAGAATGTAATAGAGATGAAGTAGAGCGAACCTTTCTGAACTAGGTTTCCGGAATGAAAACCTCATGTGTCCGAGATCTGGGGGAGAGCCTCACCAGAAACATGAGTCGAGCACAGGCTGATAGTTGAAGGGGTTCAGGGCAATGGTATCCTAGATTTAGGGCACGATCGAGCTCAGAATAAGAAACATCATGGTTAAATGTAATTTCGAGCTCTTGCTTGTTGACTCTAGAATATTGGTTCGGGTTGTACCTTTCAGCATGACCAGGACAAGTGACAAGAGTTGAACGTGAGGGATGGCGCCAAAGCCATCAATACCTTATCAACTATCTCGAAGCAACAAACAATGCAATACACAGGCTTTCAACTTGACCACGTACAAAGCTTTTCTGGAATGACTGAACATACACAGGGATGAAAGCATTTTGAAGCTATTTGATAAAAATTCCGACGTCTTTATGCACGAAGTAGGGATTTATTATGTTATGCTAAGATTTCGACAAGTAAGTCACCTCTTACTAATAAATATCCTCAATCGACATGTAATTTCCCATCTACATATCAACTCAAAGTCATGGTGTGCGGCTGAATCCAATCTCACATCGTATCATCAACTTGATCAACAACCATGTCCGCAGATCTTGACTTTAGCTCCCTTATTAACAGTATTCAAGGAGATGTCGTCACCCCAGAAAGTCCTGATTATGCTCAGGCGATTGCTCGATGGGCCGCAAACGCCCAAAAAAAGGCGAAGGCCGTTGTCTTCGTCAAGGTCGAGAAGGATGTGGCAGAAGTGCTCAATTTTGCAAAAGCCAATCGCCTCTCACTTGCGGTCCGTGGAGGCGGTCACAGTGCTTCAGGCGCATCGTCTGTCCAAGACGGCATTGTCATAGATTTATCTCGTTATATGAACAAAGTAATTGTTGATCCAGAATTAAAGACTGCGGCTGTGGGAGGCGGTTCACTATGGGAGGATGTAGATAAGGCCGCGATTCAGCACGGCTTAGCTACAGTTGGTGGTACAGTTAATCACGTATGTCTTTCTCTTCATACCGTCATTTGAATGTGTTATACTAAACGTCGATAATTTTAGACAGGGGTCGGAGGGTTTGTCTATGTCCTAATACAAAAGCTTTGCTCTCTGATACCTGATACCCATACATTTATCATTAGACTGATCCTCGGAGGGGGTTTCGGTTTTCTTAGCGGATCTTATGGATTGGCCATTGATAATCTCATTCAGGTAGGATCACCAATCGAAACATGTGGACGTTCTAACTAATAAACGCTTTGGAGGCAACGGTGGTTACCGCTGATGGGTCTGTCTTGAAGGCGAGCAAGTCTGAAAACGCGGACCTATTCTTTGCCATCCGCGGCGCAGGTGGCAATTTTGGCGTCGTCACTGAATTCGTCCTTCGTCTGCATCCCCAACGTCCCAAGGTATACGCGGGGCTTCTGTTCTACCCCCCTCATGTTTTGGACAAGATCATCGAGACAACCGTTAATTGGTTTTCCTCTGCTGGAGAAAAGGAAGCAATGATCCAGAGTTTGACGGTGGGACCTGATGGCAAAGTAATTATAAAACAGTGCCGTTGTGCCCAAAGATTTGGCTGATGAATTCCCAGCCAGTAATTGTTCTCATCGTATTCTATAACGGAAGCGAAGCCGATGGACGAAAGGCGTATAAGCCTTTCCTTGACTTAGGTATGACACACTATTTCAAATTCGATATCGATGCATGCTTACACTGGAGCAATGTCAGGGCCAAGCCTAGACCTCACGAAGGAGATTCCCTATGAAGAGGTGAACACGATGCAGGTGAGACTTATCTTGAAGTTCTTCAACGAAATCGTTTGACTCTTTGCAGAATGCAGCGGCTGGCCATGGAAAAGGTGTATATATGAAAGGCGTGGCCCACAAGTCACCGGTTTATACATCCATCCAGAAGGCCTACAACAGGTTTGTGCAGATTTTAGAGACTGGGAATTTCCAGGGTGCTTTGCTGTTCGAATACTTCCCCCTGACAAAAATCAAGTCTATCGCGGCTGGGGAGACTGCATTCCGCAGAGAAGATGCGCTCAATATAGCAGTCTTGCTTATGTGGGACCCATCTGAGGACCGTACCAATGAAGCAAGACCCTTCGCACATGAACTCTGCGAGACTGTAGTTAGTGGGCAGAAGATGTCGGATACAGAAATACTAGGCTATACCAATTATGGTAAGCATCTTGGAGATGTCTTGAAAGCAACCTGTTGACATGAAGGCTGTAATAGACCCAGATGCGGCAGGAAATAGCCCAGTTTCATACGACAAAGCAAAGCAGAGCTTCGGAGACAATTATCCCAGGCTACAGGTCATTAAGAAGCGTTACGATCCAGAAAACATCTTCAACAAGTGGTTCCCAATAGTACCGGCATAGTTGTGTCAGTGGTTTCCTCAAAGTGGAAGTCAATCGGGCCGAAACCAAAGCAGACCTACGAACAATATTGATAATGTTCTGGCCCATAATGAAGAAAGGGTTATGCGTGGTATAACGTGTAATTGAAATCGAATGTAAGCTTTTAATATAAGAAAAGCAATTAATATAATGGCACCTTTAGGGTTGACGCATTTGCGGTAAGCGCTGGAGGAAGTCCCATCAATCCATCATTTAAAATATGTACCCAATTAGGAAAACCGCTGGATTCACGTCTCTGATGAAAGAAGCGAGCGGATGGCTCTAAGAGCTCTAATGGTCGCTCCAACGGTATCTGGAATGCGTACACATGAATTATAATGTCTTTATGGGATCCAACCTGGTAAGTATATGACCTCAGCAAAATTCTTGTTCATTTATATACCCCGTGGCCGAACGGGGACACAAGACTCAAGAGGCCATGCAAGGGGGACGTTTCAGCTTGAACTTCAACTCACATTAATGAAAAAGGTGCTGGGACGAGACTGCGAACTTGATGATCGGTGATATCATCGAAGAAATCGAACCAATGGAATGTAGCTGAGTTGCGGACATACAAGCGTGTGGCTTTGGTGGCGTCCGCCGTCAAGACAAATTCTCGACAGCGGCTGACATCATGGTCAGAGAATGGCAAATAGAGTCTGGTAACAAGAGGCCTGAAATAATATTTAGATACGTGAAAATTAAAGCATTTGAGAACTGTAAAGAAGATAGGTATTCAGCCTGAACCAGGAACCGGGGAACCGGGGATGTGGACATTACGGAGGTGATGATAAGCATGCTGAAACAAGGAGGTTTGCATGCGGAGAAGCAATAGTTAATGACGCTTACATAGACAAGGTCAAAAGTGTGAAGAAGTGCACTTTCCCTGTTTGCCGCGAAGGTCTCGCGATGCACATCACCTTGCCCCAACTATCATTTCGAGGAACAGTCCACATTGGTGCAGTATTGTTTCCTTAAACTGTGAGGAGAAGTCTTGTGTGCCGTGCAGTGACTTTTACCACTCGAACCACTTTTGCGGCCAAGAAGCGTGAAGAATATAACGAGGTGACGTCAGCATGGGGCGATAATTACATATTAATATCAAGTAACGAAAACCTTTTCCTTGTTTCTTGCCATCATGTCCAGCGCCTCAAGAGACAGGCTACTCGCCTCTGCACAAGCGTTCTGCGAGGCCTTTCGCCAAAAGAAAGACATCGATACGATCCTTGGGCTATTTTCTTCGATCCACGAGATCTCGGCGATAGAGTATGGAAAGCCTATACTAGCCCCGTTCTTAGGACAGACTTTCGCAGGCAGATCCGGAGTACGCAGGTATTTTGAGATTATTGGGTCGTGTTTATCGTACGACGACGTCGATTTCTCTGAATATGTCATCGATACGCATGTGAAGAAAGTGTCGGTCAAAGGGACAGGCAATTTTACGTGGCTCGAGACTGGACAATCATGGCATGAAGTGTTTACGTACAGTCTGGATTTTGATGAAGATGATAAGGTCGTGCGGTATCAAGTGTGGGCAGATTCTGGCGCAGCGTATCTGGCCAGAATTGGAGCGTTGGATACATAGAGAAAGCTCTGAAGGTCAGCCAACATAAGCTTGTTTCATATGACCACATTTCTGAGAGCTAAACATTGAAACATGCAGGTCGTAAACAGTGTGGGCCATTGTGATTGGTTGTGTGAAGGCACAGCACTTTAAATTTTGGGTACATATGATTTTAGGGTGACGGGGATATGGCTCAAGGTTCTTGAGAGTCAACCAAGATAGAGTTCTGTAATAATTGGTGCCATTAGACAGATCTTTGCGATGGAATTTTGTGAGAAAATCAAACTGGCGCGAATTGGAAAACAACACGGGCAAGTAAACGCGCTTTGATGCGAAAAACGCGAACAGTCACAAGTGTTACGGGACGTATTCTGTTGTAACGTTCTCTGTGTTGTCCTCTCCACCACACATTCACTTTGCCAATCATGCCATTGGCAAAAGATTATTCTCTTGTTGTAGATTCTACCGCAGAGTTGTCACCAACACAGGATTCTGATGATCTCGCTCATATTAAACGCGCTCCCCGTACATATGGTCGCAAACGCGACGATGCACCTGTAGCAGACGATCCAGACACCTCATTCTCCAGTTCTCAAGCCCAGTCATCACTTGGGAGCAGTGTTCATAAAACTGCTCCTCCTGGTTTAGCTGATTCTATTCCCCCGAGTTCACCAACCGGCGATTCAGATGGCGAATCGTTACTCAGTCATCACTCTTCGTCCAGCAGGCAACCAGAGAAATTTCAGTTTGCCTGGAGGAGGATGCTCAAAGACGTTAGCGATGATGATGAACCAAACTCGTCCGGTATCGATGATGCGCCGAAAGCGTTGTCCTTTGGAAACGCGACTCTCCTGCTCGGCAGTGACCTCAACACGGAGACCCAAGCGTTACAACCAAATATGGAACCCCGCGTTATATCTCACCCATTGGACGTCAACGACATTTTCACCACAAATTCCCAATCACAGCCTACATCTCCAAGTGACCCAAAGGGCACGGCCCTTTCGAAGCCTCCACAGTCTCGCTTAAAGCGGAATAATAGAGTTATTGCCGATTTTGATTCAGACGGGGACGATGTAACAAAGGGCCCTACAACAAACTCCCTTTCATTCTCTTCCGACCCATCGCCTAGAAATGCAAACCTTTTTACCAACACGCCCAACTCTCAAAACAAGTCACCATCTACTCGCCCAACATCAGACGACGAGGATAAATCTGAAATGACCAAACAAGCTCGCAAGGGGAAGGCACGCGCTGATGTGCAACCATTAGACTTCTCTGAAAACCTGGACGCTAGCCTGGTTCTTGATTCTGCCCAGAAAAATAAGAAGAAGAAAACCAAGGTAAATCCCATACAAACTCATATCGTTTCGTTAGTAAACGCGATGTAGGCACCTACGAAGAAAGATCAGGCGGAAACAGTGAAGGAGCGAGGGAGGATGGCTGCCCAGACCGCAGTCGAAATTCCTCGCGATGATAATCCGTCGAGATTCACAGTTCAAGCCTTTATGACCAACGTGTATGCGCTTTATTTTTGCCAATCGTGACCCCATTTGACACTTTTCTTGACAGTGCATCAAGTTCGGTTGTTGCGTCCACCTCTCGGCACGTTGAGGAGGACCCTATTCTCACCTTCTCGTCACCCCCTTTGCACAATAAACATCTGCCGAAAGAAGGTACAAGTTCGCAACTCAAACGTGTTCACCCCGTCCTTCCAAACGATGATGACGACGAGCTCCCAACCGTCTCAGAATTACTCGCAAAAAAGCCAGTAAAGCGCCATAAGGAGCTTCTCGAAGTGAAGAAGCGAGTTCTGATAGCATCCAAACAAGCCGCTACTGACGATGGGGACGACGACTTAGTTATCCAGGGGCCCGCTTTACCCAAGGTCAATCCAGCTTCTACCAACAAATCTCGTCTATCTGCAATTCGTAAGCAGCAAAATCAGCTCGCCCGAATCCCAGCCAAGAAGTCAACACCAAGCATCTCGATCCAGGACTCACCAGAAAAACTTCAGGCCATTCTTAAAACTCATCCTGACCAACAAACGTTGAACCGAGTCATGGCTGTAATGGCAGGGCAAAAGCATCTGGCAATAAAGAAGCAAAAGGTTGCCGAGTACGAAAAGCACGGGGGGCAGCTCAGACCAACAGCTCCAATAAATCCACAGGGCTTTGAAGCTGCCGTCAAAGAAATTGCTCAGAAGGGCCTGAAAGCGGTAGAGGCTCGGGCTATGCGAGGAATGGAAGCGGACCTTGACATGGGAGACGCGGACGAAGAGGATGGTGATGATGAAGATTGGGAACCACCCAATCGAGGATCTGCGTCGCCTGAGTCTTCTGATCATGAGGGGGGTGGAATGGTCGTGGAAGAGGCGAGTGTCGGTCGAGATGAAGATGACACAATGGTCGAAAATGACACAGAGGATATGATACACGTTAAGACCAAATCTTCCAGAAAGGTTTTACTGGACTCTGACTCTGATGAAGAACCGAGCAACGAGAATTTGCCACCTCGACCTTCACATCGGCGTAATTTGTCACCTTCAGCATCGCCCGTGGAAGACGATGACGACAAGGAAAACGATAGGGACCTCATGTACGATCATGATGAGGACAAGGAGAACACTACCCTTCTGAGGCGCAGCAGAAATACAAATGTACCGGTGAGCCCAGAGGGAAGCCGTCGAGCTGCAAGTCTATCGCCCGACCTTCCGCCTCGCCGTTGGGATACACGTGGAAGGCCCGAAGATCTGTCTCTTGCTCCTCGAAATGAACGTGTCCCATTCAGGGATCTGACAGATGAATCACCCTTTGGATCACCCGTTAGGCAGAGCCAATCCTTTGCAGCGAAGCTACAGCAAGCATCTCCGCTTCCTAGTACCTTGGTTCCAGAGCCAACTCTGAAACCAGTTTTTGGCACCAAGGGCAAAGAGAAGGAAGGATTCGGCGGATTTTCTCAGTTCTCTCAGAGCGGCGAAGGATCAAGTCGTGCTTCACAAGGCCTTGGGTTGACGCAGCAATTCGCAACTACGACGTTGCTTGAACCTGGGTTCACTGATCTATTCGACTCTCCCAGTGCCAATGGATCGAGAAAAAGCCGAGCTATCGAGGTGAGCTCTGTTCCATTTTCGTAACTCTTTCCTATTTGCGGGTTTCTCGCACATTGCCTCTCGTGACACTCAACGTGGCAGGTCAATGTCAAGTGAATATGCGACAACTATGCCTCCAGCCTTCATGTTGCTGTTACCCGTGCTTATATCTCGCAGTTGCATGACTAACGTCTATCTTTCAGGCATCTCTTAAAGGCTCGCTGGATCCTCCCTACTCTCTTGATCTAACGCAAGACATTGCACTGGAGCCTGCCTTCCAGCATGAGGTCAACATCACAAAATTGAATAAAGCTCAAGCCATCGTCGAGCAAGATCAGGAAGATGTACTCGAATCTGTCGCTTTGAAGCATCAGCCTCAAAAGAAAACTGTCTACGTCAACGATTTTGGGTACGTTGCCTTGTCATTTTGTCTCGCGAGGCAAAATGTCAATCTTGAGGTTGTCACGATGTTTTGGTTTATCTGATCCACGTTTATGAAGATTCCTCACTCAAACCAGGCCGGAAGTTGGCACGCCTGAAATTTACCAACCCTCACCCACGCAACGGCAACACTACAGAAACCAAGATCATCTTGTGTCACCATCTGAGCGTCAACCGCTGCGCACTATTTCACTCGATGAAGACCTTGATGGCGAGTCTCCCTTGCCTTCGCCATCCATCTCGCCCTCCACATCGATAAGGGGGCGTCGTAGATTGCGTAAAAAGTCGTCTGCGAGTGCGTTGGACGACGAAGGCGATGGACAGCAAGCTTGGAATGCATATTCCGTATTGATGCGGGCTGGAAAGGAAAAAGGGAAAGCTAAAATGAAAGAAAAGTCCATTTTAGATAAAGAGCTGGCTAAAGAGTTTTTCGAGGATGAAGCTGCCGAGTCGGACGATGACAACATGTTTGGACTTGGAATTGGGAAAAATCAAAAGCGGGTAACGGGAGAGGACGATGACGAATTAGCTGGGGAGGATCTGGACAAAAATCTGGAGGAGCTGGTCGATGATGAGCAGATGGACGACGAAACGGTGGCTGCTCAGCAAGTACATGAGAAATACAAGGAGCAGCTCGAGTTGGATGACCAGGCAGTTCAAAAGAACGTGGAGGAAGTCATAAGAGGAGAAAAGAGGAAGCGGGCGAGAAAAGGATTAGGTATCGACGATAGTGATGAGAGTGATGATGAGGATGATGCCAATCGGAGAGCCAGAAGGAAGATGATGAAAGGCGCAATTAAGGAGCGAGGTGATATTCGGGATTTGGGTAAGTTTCTAGTTTGTTTACAGTAAATTCAACTCCTTACGATGATTGTTATTTCGCAGAAACCAACGATGCCACCCGAGCATTTGCAGAAACATATAACCAAAGTTTACGCGATAGCGATGACGAATTTGGCTATTTGAAGCAGGAAAGCCAACTTGATGATTTGCTGCCTAATGGTAGCGCTGCTCAGGACAATGATGTCCCCATGGAGGATGTCTCAGAATTTAGCTCCAGGAGCCGATTGTTCAAACGGGCTGAGGCAAATGACGACGACGACGATGATGATTTCTATGTGGACGAAAACGTAGCTCCTACTGGCAATTCGGTTTCATACCATCAACTAAGGCAGGAAATCCAAGAGAAGGCGAGGATAGGGCTACTTCCTGAAGACAGTGTGCAGGACATGGAGGACGTGTCTTGGATCGATGAACGAGAAGAGGAGAAGGAGAAATCCAGTATGCCCAAAGTGAAGCGAGTCAGTGGCGTGAAGAAGCCTGCTCCTGCGGGCAAGAAAGGACCTAGCTTGTTAGGCGCCGATTCCTTGGATGACATCGAACTAGATGCTGGACTTGTATGTGCTGTTTTCGTCGACATTTTATCAGTCTTACATCTAACTTTTTTTTTTCTACTCGACAGGGCCCATCATTCCTCAAACCTTCGGTTGACGGAAACAGTATTTCGAAGACAGGCAAGCGATGGCTTGCGGCAGAATCCAGCAAAGCCAGGATGGGGGGAACCTCGCGATCTGTGGGCGGGTCTGCGATCACTGGGCATGCAAAGACTACTGCGAAGGGCAGTAAAGATTCTGGAGCTGCATCTAGTGGGGGTCGCAAAGGGTTCCTTGTCCCAGTTGAAGGCAGAGCTTCGACCAGCACTAAGGATAACCGTCTGAAGACGGCACCGAGCCTGCTAGCTGCCATCACCGATAAGAGTCGAAACTTTGGACCATCGTAACTGAAGAATGCTGCGTTGTAGCTTCATGACTGTCCATGGGACCTCTGGGTGTTGCATCTTGGCATACGCCACTAGGCGTGTTATGCACGGCGGCGGCGGCCTCTCAATGTCAATTTCACTTCACGGACACCAAATCTCCTCATACTTTTCCCCTCCTATTTGTATCTGTAATATTTTGATTCATTTGGTATCGCCTATGCTCATCCAGCTTGAATACTCGTCGATTTATGTTTCCTTTTTCATGTTATCCCTTTATGTATCTCATATTCGTATTGGCGTGGTTCTGTGTAAATATTGTGTAAATATGCTGAATAACGGGGTTCGCCTTGCAAGATGCAAAAAATATTATTCTAATATGGTACATGTATTTTTGGAATTTGGCATGTTGATACTGGGGGTGAGAATAACAACAAACTAAACTGCATCGTGGGTGGGCCGAACGGGAATAAGGTTGATTTGTATTGCCGTGTGGTCAGATTGAGCTTTTGTTGGATTGATGGTAATTCGGTCGTCAAGCCCATGAATCGCGTCAAGATGGAATGGGGAGGGGTAAGGAAGTTGAAAAATAAATCTAGCATGAAACCCAAATGGAAAGAAAATAAGAAGAGTGGGAGAATCGGGGGAGAGCGGTAAAAAGCTTGAACTCGGAGGAGCGGAGTCGGTCTCGGAAGTCTGTTGCAGTTGAATTGTTTTTGGATCAAAGTTCAACACAGGCAATGTTCGATGTAGGATTGGGATGGATGGGCGGTAACAAAGCGAAAAAAAGGTTGAGAATAATGGAATAGGTAAGTCAATGTAATAGGTTATGTTGTTACAAATGGGATTTGAATCTCTTTTCTTGAACCTGGACTGGTGAGATAGAGAGATAGAGACACACAATAAAGCTGGGTATAGTAATAAAACAATGGATGGCGAAGAGCAAAATATTGATGCAAAGGTCGTGAGGGCTGTTGAGAATGAAATGACAGCTGAGAGGATGAGGTGGGAATTATGGGGAATGGCGTGCGTGCAGGGTGTAGGAGCGGGGGAAACGCGCGAGTTGGTTTCCATCAATGATACTGCTTTCCCCCAAAAGATTTTCCAAAGCGCATCCAAGTGTTCGTCTTTTGTCTCTGAGGGGGAGCATATGTTCTAGCAACTTGTCTTGAATGCGATGAACTCCTTCTCCGCCTATTGCTCGTTTGAATCTAAAAGACTGGTCAGGAAATGTTCAGACGCGCAATCAAATAAACATACTTTATGTCGCAGCAGAATTAGTTTGGCCATATTCGCTGGTGGACCTGTCTCTCTGAATGGATTCCCTGGAGAAGAGAGAAATGTGTCAGAAAATATCAGAAAAAAAGAGAAAAAAATAGTTACTGGATGCGACCAAGGCCAGACCATTCTCGTGAACATCAAGTGAGTCGTCCGCAGACATGAAAGTTAACCATAAAGCGGGCATAAAGATGTATACAAAGAGAATGGCAATGAGAGAACTGAAGGCCATAACGGCGAGCATCTTGGAAATGAGAAACAGACGAGCAATTATTAATAATACCATCATTCGATTTTTATTTTACTTACTCTTCGGCTTTTTCCGGTCTTATGTCCTTTCTCTCTTCCCTCACAGTCACGTCCATTGGTCTCACCTGTAAAGCCTTTCTACTCTCTCCACTCACAAATACTTCCGTCAATAATTTGCATATTTTAAAAAATGCTCTTTCTTTAAATTCAAGAAATAATGGTCAGGGAATTATTACAGGTAATATTTATTTATTCTGTGTTTAACAGCAACATAGCCTCATGCTTTGTTAGTATGCAACCATATTTCAACGTACGCTTTCTAAACTGCATTAAATACAGCAATTTACACCTTTGATTCAGTTTGGATGATCCCGTGACTTGGGGCGTTTTACCTGCCTCGTACTATCTGAGTTCAAGGACGACAAGATGGGGTCTAGGAGCCTCCGAGGTTATGTTCACCAACCCGTAATCATCCATTCATTCGAGTCATGGGCCCTTTAATTCATTCCTTCAAGCGTCTTTTCTGCTTTCTTCCGTCTAGGTCAGATACTAGAGACTTTCCGCGGACAAGGCATCTATCAGCCATCGGTCGACGCAGCAATCAGCAAGCTCAATCAAGGGCATTGGGTGAGTTGTTTCATTTACCCCTGAAGCATTCGACTTGATGCAGTACAGGTCCACCTATTCAGCGAAAGTAAAATTAATCAGCCAAACACTTATCCCATAACGCAATCTCCAACCGAACCTCCTAAAGCCCACCTTCCGCGATTCAAGTGGGGCATGTAAGCCTACTTACTTATTTTCCGTTTCTTTCCGGCTTGATAACCAGTTCAAAATCCGCAGTGGTCGAATACTTATGTCAACAACACAGATGCCTGTCGTCATTCCAATGTGGATATCAGGTTTTGACCGACTGATGCCAGAAGGTCGTCCTTTCCCTTACAAATATCTTCCTCATATGGGTGTTGATCTATCCGTCACTTTCGGCGAACCGATCGACCCGGAACTCCTCAAACGTGCTCTGCTTATTCCTCGAGACCCTGCACCATCCACAATTCACAATTTAGGCCTCGAACCTACCCTCGGCGGCAGTACAACCCAAGAACACTTGGAGGGCTGGTCCAAAAATCTCGATCCATTACATGACGAGGACGCACTTAGGACATCCTTAATCCGTCAACAATTGACGTCTATCGTTCATGACCATGTTCAAAAGCTTGGTTATTCTGTATCTGGACCACTACTAGGGGCACCGCCTCCACCGCCATAGCGATGTGGGCTATATTTATTACACTGGCTACGCATCTCGATGCTATCCAATCTAAGCGTTGTCCTCACTCGTGACCGCCACCATGTATACCTGTGAGCAGAGTTTCTGCAACACTCGCGCATTGGGACATGAACGCGATCTCTGGCTGCCCTCTATAGAACCACGCACAGAGCGCCTATTGATTTTTCAATAAATAGATTTCAATCGTCAAATAGCCAAGATAACTCACGATCATGAGGTAGAAAACAACCATCGCCATGCCTTCTGCCCAATTCGTTTTCGAGTCCGCAGTGACGTAGTTCACGATAAAGCATGCACCAAGCAAAACAGCCACCTCAAATAGGTCTAGATTGCTTTTAGATGGTGCTAATCACAATTCAAATCATCGTTTACTCACCAAAAAGCAAGACTAGCGGTTTATTTGTCCACCAGCCCAGAAGAACAAAGAACGGCATCCAGAATAAGACGAACTGGATACTCAAATCAATCGCTTCACCCTTTGCGAGCGTGTTGGGCGGGGTTGGATCTCGGAAAAAATGCCTGAACATGTACCGCAGGAAATACACAATCGCGACAACACCATCTGCTGCGAATGATATGATAGGGAGAAGAATCAAGCCGAACCATCTATTTAAAAATGTCAGTTGATTTGATTCTGAGAAGGAAGAAATTAACCGACTCGAGTGTTATCCCAGCGTGCTCTCGTACAAACTCTACACTCTCCACGAGCTAAAAAGTAGTCAGTCATAGGCTTCTACAAACTGAAATTTCAGACTAACCCATTCAGCAGTAGCACCCAGCAGCCCCAAGCAAATCGTAAGGACAATGAGGCATAGCCATTGGTTCACTTCTGGGTCTTCTCTCCTCAGCCTCTCTGCGTGGTCTTTAAGCGCCTCTGGTGCAAGTGGCGCAAGATGCAATCCAACACCTAACGTCGGATCGTTAGGATCACGAGGTGGGTTGTGCAAGTAAACACGCGAGCAGATGTAAACTATTAAAAGAAGAATAGCAAGACCATGGCTGATTTGAAGTAGAGTGCTTCGTGTTGTGTCGTTCACGGCAGATAAAATCTCGTTGGCGATTCCAGATGCGGCGGAATCTGTAGCTGCAGCCGCTGCTTCTGTTGCATGTGTAGTCGCTGTAGTCGCAGTTGCTGATGCTGATGCTGCGGCAACAGCAGCAGCATGCGCGGATTCCGCCGAAAAGGTGGTGTTGAGCGCAGCAAAGATTGCAACTGGGAGAAGGAGACTGAGGACACTGTTTCTTGGATCTTAACATGTGTATGTACGCCAAAATAGGCGAACACGTACCCTAGTGTTAATAACGAGTGGTTAAGTTGTGTTATGTGTGGATGCAAATCTTGCTGAATGACTCGGGCTCCACCAGTAACGAATGCCGTTCCGGGAACAAGCAACAAATGAAGAATCACCACACCGACAATCGTGGATTTCAAGAGCTGAAGTCTATTAAAGCCTTGTCAGTCTATATTCGATTAGGAGTGGTGATCTTGCACCTACTCGCAACGCTTGAGCAAGATAATGGCAAGTGTCGCTTCCACCGCGCTATGTATCTAGTTAGCTGTTTTCTCGGGAAAATAAAGGTAAAGATAAAGACTTGCTTGTTTAATGTGACAGTGAGTAAATCGCCGAAATCTTTTCCTAGGTAATAAGCCATTTGCTCTCCCCCGTAGTCGAACAAATGCTCAAGCGGTATCACCGCAAATAACGAAACTAAACGTTCTAATCAGCAACGTAACGCCTCACTCAAACTCCAAGGCGTACAAGCAAAGGTTAAGCTCGACCTCCAATGCAAAAAGTGGGAAACCCAAGATAGAGGAATAAATATCATAAACACATTAAGCCCTATAATGCAGGGTGAATCAGCATCTACATCACAGCGCCCATCGGTCCACAGATATAAACTCACAGGAAGAATACGCCAATGCTACCAGACTCTCTTTTATCCCAATCTTCCGCTTTCCCTTCCTTGTAAACCGATCCCAGATTTTGATGAGTTCCTCTTTGTTCTCTTGCAGATGCAGCGTTTGGCTTATCATTCGTACAAGCTCGGATTCGGCTGTTCTCGCGCTATTGGGCGTGTTGGGCGTGCGGCCATGGTGGTGATGGCGTGGATCGATGGTGCTGTTGGGACTTGGAACAGATAGTGTAGCAGCTATTGTGGAGTCTGGGATGTTTAATGCTTTTTCTTCGTCGAAAATTGTGGGTTTAAAATGCGTGCGTTGGCGCGTGCCAGTTGTGGAAGGCGCTGCTTTGTCGTCATAATCAGTTGGGCCGACAACTTTGATGGTGCTCGACGCTGAATCCATGGATGACGGTACAGAATAGGTGGTCTGCACAAGTCGTGCTTATGTGCTCAACGAGCAACACGATGAAGTCGGGAGGTGAGATGGTCAAGAAAAAAGAGAAGACGCCTTTTTTTCTTTGTTTGACAGAAGCTAGAACTTCGATCGAGCAACACGAGGTGGATGATAGCTCGTATGGAAGCGCAAACCTTGACTGGATGTTTAGACGTGCAGGTGTGTGTAAGTGCAGGAGCTTCGGAGGCTTGGGTGGGTGAACAGAGAACTGATAGGACTTGTATACTTAAGTCAAGACTGCTGTATTGAGTCGCTGAACGGCAAATTGTGGCGTCCTTAATGATCGTCAATGCTGCTGTACAGCGCTCGGAGACTTTGTTCGAGTGAAAGACAGAAAACCCCGTTGCCGTCACAGCATCATTCTAGGGGCTGAAGTTTGTAAGTTTTGAAACTTGGGAACAAAGAATAGAATCTAATCTTATAACCATGATATGTCAAAGATGCATACACAGCATCAAGTGATTTCGGTTGGGTAGTTGCGAGTTCATGTGTATTCATTGATAATGATGGGACGAGTCGTGTGTGTAGATGTCCAGAGTAAAAATGAAAAGACCGATTCTAGTGTTATTCCAACACATTACTCGACATTCCGACGCGATGGGGTTAGAAAGGCGACAAGAAGCAGATAAACCCAGATCAGGGGAATCGATATCCGCAGAGCACCTCCGGCAACAACGTGAGCATAAGCTTCGACATAGAATCAGAACCTTCAGACTTGTCAGAGCCGAAGTCGACATGGGGGGTATTTAAAGCTTGATGTATTCAGTCTGAGTACGAATCATTTCCACGAAACTCTCATTGAGATTCAGACGACTACGGGGAAGAAACAACAGGTAGCATCGATGTGTTTGAGACGAAGATGATGGTTGGAAGGAGAGTTATGGCCAACTTTTCCTTGGCATGATTTTTGTGTGTATTAATTCAGGGAAGGGGGATCATCATGATCGGATCCTTCTTACCCTCAGCCATCGAGTAATTTAATTGCTACACATGGTGCAAATGTAACATCGACATAAGATACCCATTTCCATTTCGTCCAGCAGATGTGTTACATGTAAGTAAGTATATAGCTACACACAGACTCGATTTCTATCTACAAGAATGTAAGGCATGCAAAGAAGTATAACTTCTGAGCAAATTTTATAGTTATGAATTCGAATAACATTAATGATGCTTCAACCCTTCAAACCTGGTCGCTAAAATGTGTTGAACGCTCGTTTTGCAGCCTCTAGGAGAAGGACAAATGCTTGACCCTCTGGGCTGTGCTCAGAATCGGGCAGAATATCATGGAAGGTTATGGGGTTAACGGAATTGCGAAGCCAGCCTTCTGGGGTTATACTGTCGTTGATCAGCTTGAAAGCCCTGTCGGCATTGGGGATCAAAGTCGTGCTATTCTTGAAAATGGCCATGCGATACGTCGTAGCAGCCATAAGTGCGGTGGACGCTGTATCGCCAAACGTGCTGGGATCATCAATGACGTTGTGCAGTGTCCCATTTGCACCCTAGAATGTATTGAATGAGCAATCACGAGTAAAACTGCCGATGTCACGAACAACGGCCCGTACCTGGTAAGACCAAGATGTTTCCAATATTTCGTCAATCCATGCTGTAAGGTTTGCTTGCTGGCCGGCGAATTGTCGAGCGTCAGAGGAATGGTTCAACGTCGACAGGACACGTAGCATCCCTGCCGCTGCCCAAGCATTCCCTTTAATTCAATGTCGGTTCATTCTTATTTTGTAGCCCGAGATCAACGCGGACGCACCTGTGGCCCAATGTGTCTGATCTTGGAATGAACCCAACATGATATGTTTCCATAGCCCAGAATCATCCCTCAAACCATCACGGTACAGGCGACATTGGTCGTAGGCCACCTGCATCAAAGCCCTTCCACCATCCCCTCCCTCGAGTGCACCATAGTAGGCAATGAACGGCGGAACCATATATACAAAATCAGACCTGTGAATCGTATCTGTCGATTCAGGGACTTGGAACCAAGACTCAAGCGCCTGGATGCTTACCATAATTGTGCCTCGTTGGCGCGATGAGAAATTGCACCTGATCGAGTCCGTGGAGTATGCTTCAAAAGGTACTCTAACTGATCCCCTGCAGCTTTATCGTATACCATATTATCTGAATCGGTACGCGTCCAGTTCGCCAATAAAACAGCGACACCAATGCCTATACGATGATGAGGCACAGAAAAAAGTGGCAGTGACAGTGATCAGTTTCTGGAATACATGGAATACATTTGAAATTCGCACTGACTGGCAGGATCTGCAGCGGAGCCCTGGTTGGCAATCAAAGGAAGGGTATTGGGGGGCTTTTTTGTTACCGTCCTGGAAGCGAGTTAGTCGTTGGTTCAGATCTCATTTTCACGCAACGCACTCATTGGCAATGTTGACAACATCTTCCGGGAAACGGAGGCCAGTAAAGTGTCCTGATGGAGGGAAAGCTGAAGAGTTGAAAACAGAGAGCTCGGGCCATGAAAGTTCAAGCAATGCTTCCGCTGCTGTGCCCAGTTCCCAACTAAGAAAAAAATACGCGTCCTCAGTTGTGTTACATTAGCATGAGTTGAGGAAGCAAATCACCTTGCATGCGCGATGTCCAAAAGGTTGCCTCGGACTCTAGTAATTGTCTGGTTCTCGAATGTAGGCTCAGACGGGATAAAATTGGCAAGGGCAACGGCGACAGCCGTGAATGCTGGTGTCCAAGGTGCCATACTGGAGCTCAAAGGTTGGGGGGAAAGCAATTCCTCCAGGAACCAGGAAGGAAGGGACGCGCCACGTATTTATGTTCCATCTGGCAAAGACAAGAAGGGGACCACATGCCAAAGTAAACCCGTTGGCGTGACAGTCCCTTGCCCCTAATATTGTTGAGAATCGCCAAGAGTAAGTCCTATGGGCTATGTTTGCCGCCATAAGCCGTTTAAATTGGTATGAAGAGCGGTTGGAAGGCTTCGGAGGAACTAGATTGTTTAAGTTCGCGGAAGCCGATAGAACCAGTTGTGACAAGACTTGCATGGAGATGCTCCAACCTCAGCAGCAGAGCAAGATGTGAATGATCCATAACTGTACAACATCAGACATTTATTTTTCTCTTATCGGACCCAGGAAGACAGAAAAGTGGATCCAGTTTGACCGAAGACTAAGACAAGAAATGCTCAAACATCAATCATGACAGCGCAGATCATTCATTGATTAGTCTTAGTCATCCATCAACGTTTGTTTATTCTAACAACATTTGTTTGTAACACGTACAAACAAAGTAGTCCAATTTCGTTCATACCGCAGGACCAAACGACTTCGCGCTGGCCACACCACTTTGATTGGTGGCTTTGTTCCTAAACTCTCCCTTGTTTTCTGTTTATTTCAAATAACGCTTCATGGAAGTCGTGAATGTCATTCGCGAATGTCTAAAAACTTGGTCAAAGGGCGGGGAGCTTGAGTGGTGCGTTCTCATTGTCTCATAGGCAGCAATCAATTCTAATTATTTACATTCAGTCGCAAGTTTCTTTTGCCTCATCACTCTAATCCTACAGACCCTGGCTCGTTAGACATTCTGACGACAGCGTATCATACTTTACTATGCGCTACCCTCTTCACATGGTCGCCCCCTCATTCTATCACAACCATTGCCCTCGTGGATTTCATTCAGTCCACTCTCAACAACCTTCCTTCAACTTCTAATTCGAACCAGAAGTTTTCCGCCAACGCTGCTATATTTGGAGACCATTTGGTTGATATAATATGGTCTATTGACACGGAATTGGAGGAGATACTATCCGAGGCCCGACAGGCATCAACATCGCCTCCCGAGTCAGAGAAGCATTCCCCCAAAGACCTTGCCAGTGTCACTGCGAAGGTGAAAAAGGTTTTGAATAATGCCGAACAAGACAAGAATCGCATTCCTGCTATCGTGGCGCGCTTATTGGTACGTTTCACGTCGAGACCATAACACACTTACTCATATACAGATCAGGATAATGGCATAATAAGTGCTGAACATTGCAGAGAGCGTTTGGATACCGCATTGTTGGCTAGTGTTGGTTTGATTCAGGATAAGGCACTCCTGGATAAAAAGGAAATCCGTATGCGAACGAGTCTTTTGTGAGTTATTTTTTCATCCATTTTGTGCTTCCATTAATTTATTATCTGGATAGCTACAAGCAAAACAAATTCAATTTGTTGCGCGAACAGTCCGAAGGTTACAGCAAATTAACAGTTGAACTTACAAGCTGTCTGGGTGCACCGCATTCTCCCCAGACAGGTCTGCCAACGGAGACTTTTTCTGCCATACAGGAACGAGCAAGGCCGGTATGGGAGAAAGTAATAAGCCTTATTGGCTACTTCGATCTCGACCCAAACCGAGCTTTGGATATTATCCTGGACGTTCTATCACAGCACTTGTCGACTCATTATTCCTTCTTCCTCGCCCTCCTTTCATTTTCTCCATGGTCAGGATCATATCGTCGCCCAACTGCGGATGAAGATACAATGGAGGACATCAAGACTGAAATACCCCCTCAAGCATACGATGGCAAAAGTTTGGATGAAATCCTTACGATTGCCGAAGAACATGCAACGTCGGATTTGGGGCCCCCAGATGGCAAGGGCTCCAGAGTCCTCGCCCAAGTCTTGGGTTTTAAATTTAGCTATTACCAGGTATGTTCATGCTCAACTTAAGGCCCGTTTCTAGCTCTTAACCCCGTACAAAGTTGCCGGAAGTCACGGAAACAACCCCCCGCCCATTGTACCTAACAGCAGCTCTCCTCATCCGCGAAGGGTTCATCACTCTAGAAGACCTATATCCACACGTATGCACCTCTTGCTTTATCTAACCTTTTGTAAGTAGCTGACTCTGTGCCTAGCTCTCTCCCTCAGACCAAGATATGGATCTTGTTCATCAGCAATATAAAGACAGCGTCAAGAGTAGAATGTCTGGTGCTTCTAACAGCCTGCTTGCAATGGCCGCTCCCCTGGAAGGAAGCCAGTCAAACTCGCAGTCCAAGTCAAAAGCCTCTGCGGAGAGCAAAAAGCAGGAAGTCAAAGATACCAACCAAAAGATAGGGCTTCTCACCGCACTTCTGGCTCTTGGTGCGCTCAAGCCAGCCATAGCTATTCTGTCCAAGTTTACATGGCTTGTGGATGCCCGTCCAGAAGTGGCTGATTTGATCATTCGCATCATCAAAGTCTCCATCTGTCCCTTGTATGATGCTAAACTCATCACAAAGGACCGAAACAAGAGTTTCACTCACTCTCGCGCTCGTTTTGGGCCATCCGGGGTTGTCTATCCAAATCCTCGCAAACCAGTTCTGACGTTGACCGCCCCTACACCTCCAAGCACCTCCACCACGGATTTCGTGTTCTTTTTCCCGAATTGGTCAGACCGCATCCCCATATCCACCTCCCTGAATGACTTGCAAAACGTCGTTGACCCTCTGATGCGGCTCATTGGTCTTCATATTTCACGCGATCCTCTCCTCCTCACAAAGTTCTTGCGTCTTGGGCGCCTCCATTTGTCTTCTGTGAGGGAAATCGATCCCATAACAAAGAAACCGGTCGCGGAAGGTCTTGATCCTGAACATCCTGTCCGGAAATTTTGGTATAAAGTACTGAGGATCTACCTTCTACCTGCTCTTCCTTTAATCCGTGGAAACGCTGTTTGCACCGTCGAAATCTGGAACATCATCAAACAGTACGAAACGACAGAACGCTGGAGCCTCTACGGAGAATGGAAAGATTCCACTTATAACTCTCATCCTGAACTGCGCATCCGTCAAGTGCAAGCTGACCGAGAGGCGAAAGGCATTCTTCGGCGCCTTGCGCACAATACAATCGATTCTCTCTCGGGCCCTGTCGCCAAATTGGCACATTCCAATCCTTGCATACTCTTCAGCAATGCAGTGAATCAGATTATGGCGTACGACAATCTGGCCAACGTTGTCATCCAGGCCTTGCGGTATGTGACGAACATGGGCTTTGATGTCCTTGTTTTTATCATGCTGGCTGCATTCGCCAATCCCGACAAAGAACGTTTGAAAGATGACGGTGTTAACACTGCCGATTGGTTACAGAGTAAGATGTTCTTCATTCCACTGTTATACGATACTTATTACGACCCTCTAGGTTTGGCGTCCTTCACTGGGATGCTGTTCAGGAGATATAGTGCGGATCTATCTCCCGTGTTGAAGTACATCGTCCACCAGCTCTACAATGGCGCAACTACCGAAATTATTGTTCTACGAGAGCTCATCTGGAAGATGGCTGGGATTGAGCCATTGCCAAGTCTTTCAGAGGGACAATTGACTGCTATGGCTGGTGGGCCAGCTCTTCGTATTGAAGCAATTGCTTCTGCGACACGTGGGGCCCGACTTGATCCCGGAGATGTTGCCCTCAAAGGCCCTCAGAGGCTTGGAAAGGCTTTATTGGAGTCGCAACTCGCTCTCCCCCTTTTGATTCAAGTCGCCCAGCAACGTGAAGCTTGTGTGTTCAAATCAACCAGTACCCACTTGAAATCACTTGCCGGGCTTTACGATGCGGTATGTAGTCCCATCTCTATCATCAGATAAATTCGAATTTACGTGTGTGTTTTGTCAGACACATGGGGTCCTCCTGCAATACCTCGAACTATTGACCTCCCCCACTGTGCTCCCTCCTCAAGACTACGCGAAGAAGGTTCTTCCACCCTTGAAGGAACTGGGCAAAAGCTATGGTATCTGTGCACCCATGTGCATGCAAATTATCCGACCCGTTCTACATGCGTCATTACATGTCCGTACACTTCCATCTCTCCGCCGACCCACCTCTCAATGGTTATCGTTATTATTATAGAAGTCTGCAATGGCAATGCAAGAACAAGAACGAATCGCAAACGAGGAAGCTGAGAAACGCCTTAAAGCGGCCCTTACCGCTAAGAGGGAACCTGGGTCATCCTCATCCCGTGTTGCATCCCCAGCTATCGGCGCTCCAGAAACAAACGAGGTCAAACCCAGTGAAGCTGGCCCAACCCCAATGGATGTGGACGCTGCGGCGGTGACTCCTGTCCGCAAAGAAGAGGTAGTTCTTGTCCCTGTGATATCGCACATTTTCTCAATGAATTTTACAGAGCCCATGGCTCCCTGAATTGGAAGCACTGTTTGACGACGTGAAGGAGATTGCTCCTGGGAATTCTTACGATGTCATTGGGTATGTATGTCTACGGTACCTTATTATATATATGCTCATGCTTTTATAGGCCCGGTTTCTATCTCACTTTTTGGCAATTGTCGACTTATGACTTGACCCCGCCTGGTACAAAGTATGACGAAGAATGCGGGAAACTACGGACGCTTTCACGTCAGGAAGACCAGAAATGGGTTGCGGCCGAGCGATCGCCTGATAGATCTAAACGCCTTACAGCAACTGCCCACAGGAATAAGCGGGATCGCTTTACCATGTTTGTCAACACATTGGCTCAAGAGTACAAAGAGCAGACCATCTCTCGTGCTTTCACCATCAAACGACTGGCTCGTGAGAAACATCATTGGTTCACTGGTGGTGAGTGAATCTTGAACCAAATCACATCTGAATGTACCTGACTCAACACTGCTGTAGCTTCGAAAAAGTCAACGACAATATTAATCAACTCTATCATCGAGCACTGTATTCAACCGCGTTGTTTGTTGTCTCCCATGGACGCCGACTTTTGTGCGCAGTTTATCAAGGTCCTGCATACGCAAGGAACACCAGGATTCCACACACTGGCATGCTACAACCAGGTACATGGACTTGATCTACGGATATGAATTTGTCTTATTTTATTTCTCTAGTTGTTGGGAGACCATGTCAAAGTTATTGTCTTCTCCTGCAGTGAATATGAGGCTCGCAACTATGGTCGATTTTTGCTGGGCGTTCTGCGCGACCTTCTCACTTGGCACCAAGATGAAGGCGTGTACAATCAAGACAACAGGACTAAGATCGGGGGAAAAACTGTGGTCCATCCTGGATTGAAAAAGGGCTTGGGCAATAGTGCAAATGACAGACTTTTGGCTTGGAATGAGTATCAGACAATATTCAAGAAATTCCACCGAAAACTGGCAATGGTATGCTGAAATTTCTTCATCCGTCAACAAGTTTAACTCTTCTTTTAGTCGTTCATGGATTGCATCAAAACGGGAGAATTCATGCATGTATACAATACCATCGTTGTTTTGAAGGAAATCTTGGATGTCTTCCCACTTGCATCTGTCCATGACCAGCTAGGCACATTGCTTAATGATGTCATCGACAGGCTGCTGGAAAAGGAAGACCGTGGAGATTTGAAGATTCTTGCCAAATCGTACTCAGCTGGTCTTAAACGAAGGGAATCGTACTGGGCGCCCAAAGTTCAAGTACGTCTCACCCTGCTTTCTGGATTCAATTTCTCATGCCCTACCTTAGCGTGCTCCGAACAATGGAACCGCATCACCCATGCCTCCAGCTTCTTCGCAGCCAGAAAGGCAGCGCCCTCAACCACCCACAGCACCTGCTGTACAGAGCTCAAATTCTATGGAAGGCAGACGAGCAGCCCCGCTACCAATACCCACTGCCCCGTCCGCTACTCGTAACCAAGCACTTCCTAACGCTTTGTCACAAAGTGAACGTCATGGCTCAGCGTCTATGACCCAAATGGCGATGGATAGGTAAGTATCAGATTATACAAGGTTTTCCTAATTTCTTAACCTCTTCTACTAGCGTTCCAAGGCCAGAAGTTGTCAAGCGAGTTCGCACGGAAAATCGCGCTACCAGTTCCCCTAAACCTGTAGAACCCACTAAGAAACCAGACACTCTGCCGGCGACTGACCGTAAAGGCGCTCCAATGGCTGTGGACGCCCCAGAGGAAAGACAAGTTGCGGCAGAACCACCTCGCCCTCCGCCCACGCAACCGAGTGGGCCACAAAGAGACCGTCAAGCAGACGATAGGTTGCCTCGGCCTGACCATTTGCCAGCCATGCCACCACCAACTGTTCCTAGCCAGACCCCATCCGCACATGAGCTTCGGGAGACAGCCAAACAGACAATGAGATCTGACCGACTGGATGTTCGTCCCACAAATGGCTCTGGCGCCCCTTCGCCACGGCCCCGTTCTCCTTCACCGCCTAGCAGACCAGGTACCCGCAACCATAGTGCTGAAAGCCGCACGAGTGGTGGGAAATCACGCTCAGACGGCACTGGCGAGAGAGGTGGTGATGATAGAAGGTCTGATCGAGAATCCAGGCAAGACTCCCGTGACGTGTCCGGCCCTGTTGGACGCCGTGATAGTTTGACTCATACCCGAAGTGAAAGGCGCGATCGTAGGGATGAGCGGGATAACGACCGCGACAAAGACCGTGGCCGGGAACGACATGGAGAGAGGGAGCGCGAGAAGGAAAGGGACAGTCATCGAGACAGGGACCATCGGGATAGAGACAGAGACAGGGACAGGGACAGGGACCGTGATAGGGACCGTGACCGCGACCGCCATCGTCGAGGAGAAGACAAGGACCGTGATCGGGATGGAAGAAAAGACCGCGAGGCATCTTCTCGTCCTTCGGGTCAACCAGCTACCAGTGTACCAGTATCGGATGAACGCAGTCTTCCGACCCGACCAGATACTTCAAGACGCGCCCCTGCAACTGGGAGCGATGATGCTTCTCTGAAACGAAGACGTGGCATCGACGAAGAGGTATGGAATCAAGTTTTGTCCATCTACTTTGGAAGATACTCATTGGCCTCCAGTCTGAGCGTAGCTCTAAACGGGGATCCAGAAAAGAGCCTCACAGAGATGATAGGGGCCGCAGGCCTGGTGATAAAGACGATAGAGGGAGAGACTCTGATCGACGACGCAAAGATCGCGATGGAGAAGGTGAACCCCGTTCTGCCACCAGTGACAAGGTGAGTTCATCAAGTGCTGTTTGCTATTCTTTCAGCTGAGACGATATCCTTTAGGCTAGCGAAAGGCGCAATGAGGCGGTGGGTGCAAGAAAGCCAGCCCCGACGCAGCCGCGTGCGATGACGAATACCGAACAAGCATCTACCTCTGCTCCTCCTGCTGGTCCGAAGGCAGAATCAACTGGTGGACGGGGTGGTGAT
Organism: Panaeolus cyanescens; assembly: GCA_002938355.1. Classification (NCBI taxonomy): domain Eukaryota; kingdom Fungi; phylum Basidiomycota; class Agaricomycetes; order Agaricales; genus Panaeolus; species Panaeolus cyanescens. The sequence continues at coordinate 96,272 of NHTK01001168.1, forward strand.
CGCCAGCGCGATAATGCCATGCCCAACAAATCCGTGCCATCGTCTTCAGGTGCCAATAGTCTCCCCAGTCAACCTATGGCGCAGCCTACGTTACGTTCACGGATCAGCGAGAAAGACTCGAATGGTTCGGCAGCGTCGTCCTATCGGGACGGTGGTCGCAACAACGAGGACAGGGATGTTCATCGAAAGCGTCCAGCATCTGGTCAGTGGCATTTTTTGGTACAATTGTGATTCATCTACTAACTTGATGCAGAGCTGAACGACACGTCTGGCGGGTCAGGCCAGGGTGGCGATAATTCTTCTAAACGACCTAGGGTTACGGGCAACAGGACACCCATGATTACGTCTTCTCGATTAGTCCGACGTGTTTTGCACGAAAATAGCGAAGCCAGAAGATGACGGGATTGATTGACTATTGTACAATAGCGAGATATTTGTATCTTAATCCTTTTTATATGCCTCCTTGATCTAAATAATACACTGGGATAAAGATCTAATAAGTTAGATGATGAAGTCAATGGTTATATGCAAGTTGAATCGCATGCAAGGGTAAATACTAATAGGGGTTGTTAGATTGCCTAGTATTGGTATTAGCGCTTAATGAGTGTGAGAAATTCCTCCCTGGTTTTTTGTTGAGTACGGAAACATCCCAGCATGCAGGATGTGACGGTTATTGCGCCTGGCTTTTGAACACCACGCATGGTCATGCAGAGATGAGTAGCTTCCATGACTACAGCAACACCCCTAGGTTTGATAGCCTCTTGAACGGCGATGGCAATCTGCTTTGTGAGACGTTCTTGGACCTGCAGACGACGACTAAAGGTCTCCGCAATTCTGGCTAGCTTGGACAGGCCGAGAACAAGCTGGTTTGGTATATAGGCGATGGCTATCTGTAAAAGAATCAAAAAAGAAGATCAAAGAAGAGAGAGCGAAGCTAAACGCACCTTGCCAGTAAATGGTACGAGATGATGTTCACACAGACTGGAAATGTCGATATCTCGAACGATCACCATTTCGTCATGATCCTCGGCAAAAACAGCATCGTTGATAACATCTATGAAAGGACGTATGAGCTTGAGTGCAAAGATAGATCAAGGGTGACAAAAATACCAGCTAAACGCTCCTCGTAGCCCCTAGTCATCCACATAATGGCTTGAGCATATCTTTCTGGGGTTCGTTGGAGACCTTCACGATCTGGATCTTCACCGATGCATTCGAGTATCGTACGAACGGCCGATGCCATCTTTTTCTCTCGGGCTAATTTCTCTTCAGGAGTTGCATTGAGACGGGAAACGGTAGATTTGGCTAATATGGTGATTTTAATGTCATAACTGCAGAACAAAAGACAGAATTTATGAATACTAACCTGGCCAACCAAGTCCATTTGGATCGGGTACCAATTCCGCCGAAAAGGGCGAGAGATAACCATTGTCTGCAGTGGGTTGAGTGTGTGGCGTGTTGACCCCGGATCGCCGAAAACCATAGCCATCCCTCGAGATTGGAGTTTTAGGAGAAGAAGGAGATTTTACAGGTGAAGCATCTTTGTTGCTGTCCTGTTCTACCTTGAGCTGGTGAAGAGAATCTGTCAGGGTGGGCAAGTGAATTGAATCTGACATGATGGGTAAAAAGAGAGAAAAAGAAGATAAAATGTAAATAAAAATAAATAAAATCTAAAAATGAAATAAAAAAAAATGTGGCTGTGAATATTAGCGATGAATTTCCTTTTATGGTTATTTGAAGGGAGTTAACAGTTATAAATCGCGCCGACGTCGTTCTCCAACTTCTGGGTCACTTCTGCCAAATTCGCAATCTATGTACAGCCTGGAGCAAAATACTGTCGCACCGCAATCATACGGTCATGAAAAACTTCCGGATCTCATATATTAACTTTCAACAACATTCATATCCCTCAACTCTTTTCTTTTGTGGTAGGTTGGGTGCAAACAGACGGGTGACAACTCTCTTATAACAAAGAGATGAGATCCTATAACCTGTCTCACAGAAACAACAACATGCGACACAGACTATCACGAAAACTTCTCTTTCCTGCAGATTTTCAGCTTTCGTCTTCTCAACCTTCAACCACAAAGCCAAAGACAGAGACTGTCTATGATGCCTGGTTGGCTTCTAGGGAGCTCACTGGCGACCACAAAGGAGAGTATCTTGTTCCAGGTGCTCCAAGGGCTTTGAATTGGAGAAATGCACGTCTTGCCTTCTTTGTGACTCGCAACTGTACTCCAGACTTTGTAAGTGCCCACTCGTATGACCTTCGAACTAACCTTTGTTGACACTATCCTAGTTGCGAGTGCTATGGGGGCTCAATCCCATTCGAACAACCCTCATGTTGACCTTGAACATAGTCCGAAGCCTTTTCCCAGCCTTCCGAGGTTACTCCCAGGTTTGTCGTCAAGAATTTCGTCTACAGCTTTCAAACTTATGAAATCTCTCAGGCTCTGATAGTTGACGAGGTCCGTAAACCCGCAAAATTTGGTCTTATTCTCATCGTTTACCCCGTCTCGCTTTTAGTTACAGAATCTGATAGCTTCAGAAACCTTCACGTGGACAAGACTGGTCTATTTGGTTTCGTCAGAGGTCTTCCGTCGAATTGTAGAAGGTTGTCTGGATTCGTTCGCGTAAGTCGCAGAAACAGCTTCTTGACAGTGACAGTGTTGTTAATCACTATGCACGCTTATTTAAGAACATCCAACGAAAACGTCGTCTTTGGCTCTGCCCGCTTCTTCATCGAGTACAAGCAGATGGAACAGCGAGTAAAACTTGACGTGCCGACACTAGGGGACCCCATTATCCGCTCCCTTCTACAGGAATCAGACCTGTTCGCCCGTTCGTTCGGCGGTGGTGGTTTTGGTTTCCTTTCACCTCTCGAGTTCATTCACATACTTTCCCTCATAACCGAAATTCTGTCTCATCTCTTTCTCATAATCTCCCTCACTCGCGGGATCTGGCATTTGGGCGTTCTTTTCCTCTCCATCTTCTCTTCGATGCTACCGCTCCTTATTACTTGGTTTAATTGTCGCAACAGTCCTCCCGATACACCAACCGACGCCAAAACTGCAAAGGCGGCCGATCGCCAAGAACGCCTTCGAAACATGGCCTACAGTGACATTTATCGGCCAGAGATCGCACTGTTTGGCCTCGGCGACTGGATACTGAAATCCTGGTCTCGGGCACGCAAGATTGTTCTTGCGTCCGAACAACCCCTATATGGACAGTACAGCTCCATCCTTAATCAATTCAATGTCAACGAGATCATAGCCATCATCCAGAATGTAAGTATGTCTATCGAACATCTTGACAGGTCCCTTTTTAACTTTCCATATCAGGTGCCTCTCCTTCTACTATTCCAATCTTCATCAACAACACTAGGTTCAATCACCATTTATCGAAGTTCTATTCAGAGCTTGGTTTATGCCGTTGGGAACCTGGTATCAACGACTCGAATGGTATTTCAGGGTATATTTCTCATGTCGGCATTCACAGCCAGCATGAAATTAAAAGCCAAGTTGAAACCCCATACCGAAGAGATGATTCCATATTTACCCAAACATGGAGGAGTTTCCTTGACGGTCAAGTGAGCGAAAACCCTTCAGCTTCCATTCAAGGTCAATGCACTAACCCCGTATCTAGAGGACTGGGTTATACTTACCCTGGATGTTCTGAACCTGCTCTCAAGAATGTCAACTTTACGTTGAACGCGGGTGAGAGTTTGGCTATCGTTGGATTTAATGGCTCTGGTAAATTTTCATGTGCCACCTGACTTCGGAGTGACTTATCTCTCTCTCAGGTAAATCAACACTTGCAAAAGTTCTTTTGCGTATCATCGATTACGATAAGGGTTCGCTTCTGGTGAACGATGCAGAGTTACGGCGATACGATCCTGCAGAGTATCACAGCCATGTCAGCGCAGTCTTCCAAGGCTTCTCAAAGTTCAACACCACTGTCAAGGAAAATGTTGGCCTTGGAAATGTAGACAAGATAGGTTATAAACCAGTCATCGAAGCAGCCATTCGTCTGGCAGAGGCCGAAACTGTCGTCCAGTCTTTACCTAATGGTCTCAAAACTATGTTGGAGACCCCAGGCCAGGATCCCTGGTCCTATTTTGGCTCTTGTTCTGTGGAATCATCCCAGCGTCAAGGCTTGTCAGGCGGCGAGGTATGTCTTTCCTAATTGACATATCTGAAACTTTCAAGACTCAAAAAGAAACCCGTAGTGGCAAAGAATCGCGCTCGCCCGCGCATTCATGCGAGCCAATGAACCTGGAGTTGATTTACTGGTTTTTGATGAACCTGTAAGTAGTCGGATTTTCCGCTCTCTTGTCCGATCTCACCCTATTGGATAGACCTCC
>NHTK01001168.1:100781-173536 GCA_002938355.1 Panaeolus cyanescens
CTCACCCTATTGGATAGACCTCCGCTCTGGACGCACACGCGCAGAATCAAATCTTCAACACCCTAGAGAAGATTTCACGTTCACCCTCTGGCGAACGACTCAAGACGGTCGTCTACATCACGCACCGTCTATCCACAGCTCGTCGAGCTGACAAGATTGCCATGATGGATAATGGTGTATGTTATTATTTTTTTCTTCGTCTTATTCATTATTTCTTATGAGCACCCACACCTGACAGACTATCTCCGAGTTTGGAACCCACGAAGAACTGATGACATTGAACGGTTCTTACGCATCACTGTATCGAGCATCCTTGTGAAAGAACTATCATGAATTGTAGAATAGTCAATAGATGCTGTAACATAGTCCTCTGTATATTGTATTGTAAAGTCTACTAAGTGTGTTTACCAGTCGTGCATTAGTGTTTTTTTTTTTTTTTCCTTTGACTAAGAGAATTTACAACAAATCGCGGATGGAGTGACCTAGGAATGAAAATGTTCCATCTCGGATGACGAAATCGAACGAACTATTCGTCGCATCTGAGAAAGGTGCGTTCCCAGTGCTTTCGGACAAGTCAGATTCCGAACCGTAAACGCCGATGAGGAGTTCGGCGCTGCGAATCCCATCAGTGATAGATGGTACCTGAATCTGTGCCACAGGTGAGCCACTGTCTACATTTCCAGATAAAAAACGCACCAAAATGTCAGCATCCACGAATAGACCCAGCAGATTGTTGGACTTGGCGAAATCGACAGCTGCCCCAATGCTAGTCACGCGCTGGTCATCTAGCCCTGATCCTAGAGCAGTGGAGTACGGTAGCTTGGTGGTCTCTTTCCCACAAATAGCCCCAAGCAACACAGGATCTATAAAGTATTAATGGTAAGCATCCGCCGAGAAACACGTAGATAGCATTTACAATTAGGTTGTTTCCAATTCAAAGAAGAGCAAATGTCGGGCGAGAATGAAGTAAAGATGATATTTCGTCTTGTGTGAGAGGCTTCTGTTTGACTAGAAGACCTGAATATTGTTTGCAAAACGGCATCCACGAAGCTATTCAGCTCAACACGTTTCAGCGAGTATTCAGTTCGTGTTGACTCAGAGGGATACGCTAGCTCAAGAGCGACGTTGATGTCGAGAGGCAGTTCCTAAAATGGGCCGGATGTCAGCGATAGCCTCGAGACGTAAATTCATACAGAGCACACCTTCAAGAAGCGATCTAACGACACCATCGCAGAGGATAAGCACTGATTCCATTCACCGAAACTCGAGCGGTTTCGTAAATTGCAATCTCCTCGACCAAGAGATTGCGCTAAATTTTCGAACTGGGATAGGGTGACGTCAGAGACTCCCAAGTCGAATCCCGTGTCCGGGAGCTGCCAGCCAGAATATACAACGGGATATAAATCCCTGGTAACCTGAACAATCACAGAAATATAGTTTCCATGAATGGACGAGATAGTGATATTTTGGCTATTTGGAAGGCCAAGTTGGGACATTGGCGATGCATGGACAGATCCAACATGGTTGGGGCGACGGGGCAGCCTACGGCCCGTCGATGGAGTGACTGTGATATTGGAAACTGCTTTGGATTTCCAGTATGTTTCGAGTTCCCCTCCAACTTCGAGCGTAACGTTTTGGAAAGCTGTGATGATATTAACATCGAAATCCACCTAAAATAGAGCTAAGATTAGAAACTAATTTAAATTGAAACAAGTAGGACACTTACCTCGCCAATGGTATGTAGCCTACGATCCAGAATGGGCAATCTGAAAGACTGGTTATTTGACATGTTATTGAACAACGACGGCAGTGCGACGGCTCTCCCTATAGTTTTTGTCCCAAAATTGGGATATATTGAGAACTCGAGAGATAGCTTTTCCAAAGATTGAACCTGGAAAGCAAACGACCCTTCGTCATTGGTGGGTGGAAGGGACATTGAATATGGCACTGCATTGACATGGGGACCTGCAGTCATGACCAGTTTGAGTGGGGTTGATGTAAACATTGTGCCATCTTTGAAAAAAGGACTAATTAATCGATGGTGTATGCGAACCCCATGGCCGGTTTTGTGTTTGTTTAACGATCTGCCAATGGTGACCTGTACAAGGTGAGAGTTGACGAGGTAGTTGTGACCATACACTCGGTGGGGCATTATAGGTGGGGGGAGAGACAAAGAAGGAATGTTGTCGAGTTCGAATTCAACGGATAAAGGCGTTTCAGATGGAGGAGACCTAAAAGATGTGGGAAGTAAATTCGACGGTGACGCCAGTGTGGCAGGTTCGCTGATTACGCTGAGAAGGAGGGAGAGCGCCTTTTGGTGTCCATACCACGCTGCATAGTGTGATGCACAGTGTCCAAGCTCGTCCCGAATGGAGGCACGACACCCAGAATCGAGTAATACCTTGACGCACTCTGCATGTCCGTAACGAGCAGCATGAAAAAGTGGAGTCCACTCGTGATATTTATCAGGTGTGTCCCAGCCCTCCAGGCGGATAAGCAGTTTGCATATTTCGGCATGACCAGCTCGAGCCGCCAGGTGAATGGGGTATTCACCGTTGCTATTAGGGAACGAGACTGCTCCTTGTTGAAGCAAAAATGCGACCACTTCGACGTGGCCTGCTTGCGAAGCTAAGCTGAGAGGGTTGAGATCTCCTTGAAGACTGGGAAGCTGTAGAGATACATGACCCTTCTCAAAAAGTACTCTGACAGATTCGACGTCGCCTTTGAGGGTAGCGTATACCAGGGGGCTATAATTATCTCGGTCTAAAACGGTAGCGGAAGCGTTGGCTTCCAACAGCTGTTCGCATACCCGTGAAAAACCCTTCATGGCTGCATAATGAATCGCTGTGCGGCCATAGACGTCGCCCTTGTCGACTGGTACGCCATTTTCCAGGCACATAGACACCATCCTTCGAGCACCTGCGATGGAAGCTTCATGAAGACAAGTTCGCCCGTTGATATCATCAACAAACTGAAAGTCAAACGGGGGAGTCAAGGAGGTAATGATCAGGTCGGCCATATCGGGAGGGGCTTCGATTATGATGTTCCAAAGAATTCGGGTGACGTTGCTTTTGCCGCCCGACTGTTGTCCAAGGAGATCAGAATAGTGAACGCAGTCCAGTAATGCTGTCTTATCCCCTGATTCCAATGCTTTGTGGAAATTGTTTTCCAAGTCTCGGAAAGGGCCTGAAGGTAGAGACACATCCGTAAGAATCTGCTGAGTGAAGATGTCATTTGCCGCGGGCCCTTCAAACTTCAACCCTGAAGAAAGGTCTGTTATGTTCAACAAACATGTCGCCACTGTGTCAGACAGTTCAGAAATGAGCTGTGCAGAAAGGTTAACAGCCGGCGCCTATAACGTCAATGATGATATCGAACCTGTCTATTGAATACAGGCTGAACGTCGACTTGCCGTGCAAGGTAGAGTTCTTTTGTGGTTGATGTGGACCGTTTGTCGAACTTCTTAAGAATTTTTCTGAAACCGGTGGCATTTATTTCGACGAATTGCTTGCTGGGAATAAACATCCGCAGAACTGGGTTGGATAGAGGGTATTACCTGAAGTTTTGTAAGATCTCTCTCCAACAACCGGAAACCCTCTTCCACTGCACTCCATTCAGCGTGGTTGAGTGTTGCATTTTCTGCGCTGGTTTCTGGTAAGCCTCGCATGGCAGCTGCACGTCGTTTCGAGAGTAAGGTCTCCATCCTAAGCAGGACCTCGGCTTCTTTTTGCAAATAGAAGCTATTGATCTAGAAAAGTCCACAAAATTTCAAACGCGCCTCATTGATGTCGTGTGCTGCATATATCGTACCTTTTCTAACTCTCGTTCGAGTTTGAAGAAGAAAGCTGCCTTGTGAGCCTGGAAGTCTGGTCCACGCTCCAAATCATGACCTGATGCTGCAAAGAAAAGTGGTTGTCCTGGACTTGCGGCTGGGGATGCAGAAGGCGTGCGACGAGTAATCTGTGATACGGGCTGTGGTAAATCCTGACTTAAGTTATCAGTGGGACGAACCCCCAGTGCCAAAGCGGCAGCTTCCGATGCTGGTCGATTGGCGGCGAGAGAGGAGATGATCTTTTTCAAGAACTTATAATCAAGATAGTAACTGGACCATCCTGGGATTTGTTGAGCTTGGATTTGTTTTCCAAACTGCAGAACGGCAATAAAGTGTTAAAATGAGCGACGAATATCTCAGACGATGTAGAGCAAGGACGCACCTTCATGGCGAGGGTACCTCCGAATTGAGGGTAGGAGGTGGTGTAGAAGAAAGGGGAACAATTAGTTCAAAGGCAATACACACCTCAAGGCTCGGTATATCTAGTGCAGGTACAACTCTCAAGATCCATCGACCAGGCTGTTTTCAACAATTTCCCAACGTCTTGGAGGAGATTGTCGAAGTTCCGAGACCCGTCGCAATACCGTGGCCCGTCACGGTCCTCTCAATTTCGGACACACGTGCTTAAATATTTCTTTAACCGCTGTACAGATTGTGGGGCAGGGCAATAAATTATAGTTCATTTACTGTATTTACTGTCTATCTAATTAGCCGAACCATACTTGATAACCAATGATTGTCCATTCAGGAAATACAATATGCTTTTCTGACCACGAACGTGCGTCAATTCTCGCCTATACTAAAACCTTCCTTAATTGCCATACTCTTGCTGGCAAGAGTGTGACAGGACATTTTCCATGCTTCTCGACCTGGTCATAGGCACATCGATAGCAAAAAACGTATCCGGACGGGAGTGCAGTAGCATTATTAATATTTTGCTTGCATAAAGGACACATTCCATACGCTTTCGCATCGAAAGGGATTCCCTGTGGGTGCGGTGGTAATAAAGAAGGAGGAGGAATTGCTGGTCCCTGAGGCGATATAGTCAGGGAGCGGGCTGGTGATCCTGGTGAGTACCACCACTCCAAGAATTTGATGAAGAATATAGCTGTAGGAAGCAGAAGCCGCAATGAATCCAACAGAATACGGGGAGATGATTTTAATAGTTTTTTCAGGCGCTCTGACAGTGAGCGCGGCGGTGACATGACTCGAGATTGTTGAATAGCATTGGCTGCGCGCTGTCAACCTGATTTAGCTCGAGGGTACGAATTATAAAAGAAAGCTACTAACGAAGTCCTCTATACCGAGCCGCCGAATGTCAACGCCGACCCAATTCAACCAAGGTCGATAATTGGGGGTCTTCTCGAACAGGTAGCCAACGTTCCACAACAATAACCACAGTTCAAAGCTGACGTTGAGGTATGGGTAACACCGTTTGAAGAGACGTCGTAGTCGACCTTTCAGGCTCTGCGGGGATCGCTATTAGAAACAAATAATGGTGGTATAGATTATAATAAATGGTATACCTGATCTGTTAATGCTTGAATTTGCCGTGCATCTAAGCCCTCCTCGAGCAGATCAGAATTAATTGTTCCGCCTAGCTCTTCGAAGTAGTCATACGCCTTGGCCTTGAGATATGGGACGCCAACCTTTTACAAGGAGTTAATGCAGAATAGGTTGAACAGCATTTAAACGGGCGTACAAGGAACAGCAATGACCGCCAAATCTCGCGACCTCTCAATTTCTCTCCAGCAGGGATACCGCCCACTGCTGCAACAGCTCTCTCCGTTTCTATGTAGGGTCTACGTCTCCTCTTCAAGCCGTAGAAGTTCTCGGAGAATGATGCATCTATATGTTCAGAAAAGTGTTAGAACACGAAGCACACGATGTCATGTAGCCATACTGTGTTTCTTGAGATAATGGCGCTCGACAATCAGCATGATTAAGGCATAGAATTCTTCATGTCTGTTTACTATGCGCAAAAGATATCGAGGATATCTTTGTGCAAAAACCTAAATTTGAACGTCAGCTAAATCCAATACAGAAATGACGTCGAAACAAGCCTGACCGCCAAAACGTACTTGAGAGCAGGTTGAAGGAGATCCTTCAACTGCTCTTGAGCAACCAGCTCAAACAGAGAGGGTTTCAAAGGGTCTACTCCATTGTCATTGAAGAATTCCATGAATGTTAAAAGCAGAGGAATAAACCAGTAGCTGATTGAAATATAATGTTACACAAGGCATTGGCAGTGTAAATACGCGTAGAACCACCACCCGGAGTCCGGCAACCGGCTTTTACACATGCTTACAGGTATTTCTAAATCGGGATAAGCCCCTATTCACCCCTTCAACCCACCAGTCATCATGAATCACTTCAGCAGTTCCATTTTGTTTTTCAAAATGACCAGGAATTAAAAGTTAAATGCGATTTCCCCCTTAGACCATGATACTACAATATACGAGGAATCAGATTTACCAGGCCGTTCTTATCCCCATCAAAGGGCTCAAAGAAGTGCCTCGTTGCCTCAAGTAACGGTGGAAGGCGTGTCGCGTGCCCTGCGTGCGGCCGGATTACACGTCTTTCGTTTCAACAGCCCTCTCACAATTTGTCACCTATTTTGCGGTTCTGGTATTTTTACCTTTACCGTAGAAGCCTCTCAACTTGCTTCATGTTCAGTGGACTTCATAACACACTCCCTCCAGATGCTGATCTGGCAAACCAAATTCTGGCCGATGAAAGGGCAATGCGGTTTGACTCCTTTACGGCGAATGATGCAGTGACTCTGGTGCGTACTATTGGGTGCTAAAGACGCTGTACCTCCCATTGACAGTGCCTCAACCAGGGCCTCACCATCAGGAAGAGGTTTCGATCAACAGCTCGTCATATCAAGGGGAAAGGCATGATCATATCCATCCAGACGATCGCGGGTCATCCTCTATTCTCTTGCACAGTTGGAGACCTCGGCGATCCTTGCGGGGTCAGCGATGTTAGCTTAGATAGCTGGGAGAGAATCGAGTCCATGATCAACGTTGTAAAAAGGACAGGTCACTCCTCTTATTACGTCGAAAAGGCTATAAGCGCAATGGGTAAAACCATAAAGCAAACCGGTACTCAAGAGGATGGTAATCATGTTACAGGTGGAGGTAGGTCGAATTGTGCTCGAAAACTTATACCCAGTAGGACGTTCAAGTTGCTAACGCTCATTCACAGCATTTCCAATTTGGCTTCAGGTGTGATAGCAATACAGTGAATGATTCCTTTACCCTTTACGACTGATGCTTTTCAACATATGTAGAATGCCCCCTGTTGCCCCATTGCGATAGTTGCTTGCTATTCTGGTTCATCACAGGAAGACCATAATGTAAGCACACTCCCATCTGTTATTTTGCGACATTTATGTATAGCAAAAAATCCAGGTCGTCTTCATTTCAATCCGGGATTATCTTACAAAAATGAGGAGACAGAGCCTACAGGAGAATGCACTTGCAGCTACACCTAGGCCTGAACACTTTATTCCAAGGCATGAAAATGAGGTGAGACCAGAACGAATTTGTATTAGGAAGTACTATGTACTCATGGTATCTTATTAGGATTGGTTACCAGGGCCACAAGGTCCTCATCCCCAGGATTTGCAGTCAGAGATACAGTCAGGTTTCAATCATCACGACGAAGCCCAATGATTGCTTGAGTTACTCAAGGTCTTCGTCGCGTGAAGAGCTCTCTGACCGAGGGGCAGACAGAACTCGAATAGATTCTGTGGTATTGTTAGCCATTGTACTGGTTGTAATCTATTTGTTACATACCATGCTTCAAAAATATTTGGCGTTGACCTTGGGGCGTAGAAGGGTCGGCGCTCGGTTCGGGTTCACGCAATTCATACCCAGCCTCGACATAAACCAGGGAACCCTTCTTCAGTGTTTGGAGGTATCTATTTGATCCATCTTGGAACGAAAGAATTCGGTGGAAGGTTGATGGAGTTGGGCGACGTTCTGAAAGAATAAGTGAGAAAAGCAGTCACATCCAGAGTCAAGGCGTAACCATACCTCCATTGGCGTCTGGGGGAGGTGCAGGATAGTTACGAGTTGCAACAGTGTATCTGAATTGTGCGTGTTATGGGTTTTTTTTTTTACGCATGTGGAATATGAATGACTTACGCGACAAACTCCTTCTCGTTTCGAGTTAAACGCGTCTCTGGGTCTTTTGTCAAGCGTCCAACCAGAATGAGTTTTGCGACGTCGGCGGCACGGCGCGAACTCGAGGAAAAGCACTGACATAGGGTTTGAGTTTTTAACCAGAAAAAAGGAGAAAAAAGACACGTACGCGCACGGAGCTTGGGCTAGAAAAGATTGCGCTTCGAAGGGATGTAAGCATCGTCGTTGTTAGAACTTGACTTTGCCAAGCGTCCGTTGTCAATTATTCCCTTTGTAACTGTTTGTCCCGCTTACCCCTTGAGCTTCAACTTGTTCAACCCCTTTCCATACTTGTCCTCAACTCCAACCAATCAATTTGGACTTATCTTCTCGAGAACATAAGCGCAATATTATCGTCATAATTGTATGTTGTTTCTGATAAACGTAGTCTGACCAAATTCTTATCTTGTCATATTTAATAGTAGGATGTCTCGTCATAGAGATGTTCGCAATCTCAACATTGAAGGTTAGAAAGCGGTCATCTGAACGTCGGGCCCAAAACTTATCAATATGCAGATGAACTCGCCGATGATGCTTTCTCTGATCACGAAGAGGATAACTTGACGGAAGAGCAGCAAGGTTTGGACGAATCCGCGATTTTGGAAAAAGTCCAAGCTGAAATCGCCCAAGCCCAAATGAATGACGGGCTGGAGCAAGTCCGACAAGTGATTGGCTCAGCAGACTTTAGCGGTGTTTCCGACCAATCCATTAAGGATGCTTTATGGGATAGTTATTTCGATGTTGATCACACTATACAATGGGCTATGGGTTAGTTTTATTCCACACACACATCGTGGCCCTATCTAATCAGCCAACCCCCAAGATGAACAAGATCGTCGGAGGGCAGCTAAGGAGCGAAAAGGTGAGCATTCATTCATGTTTTTCTCGTTCTTTCTGGTGGTTGTCCTTTGTATCAGTTGAGATTGCCGAGTCATGTAAAGTCGATCGAGAAGGTGCATTTTCACCACCCGTCATTCTGTGATCCCTCTTGAAATCAATAATTCTGACCGCCTCCTAGACGAATGGGTAGAGTCTGATGACCAAAACGACCATGGTGAACATGTTTATGCCGATCAAGACTACGTGCAGTCCCGAGTGCCCTCTATTTTTCGCGCACAGCAGCAGCCGGACTTTGATCAAGAAGCCTACCAATGGGTCGACAGTACACCTGATGTTCCTCAGGCGACCAAGAACCGTCTCAGTACCATTACGGAAAAGTCGGAGAGGACAGAGCCTTCTACTATGTGGCAATCCAGACGATTATACACTTCGAACAGACAATCCTTCACGACCGAAAACGAAACTTTGGACCAAAACACCCCTCGTGGCCAATTGGCATCACTACCCTCAAGTCCCACTACATCTTATGGACAAGAACTTGGTATGGTTTGATCTGCTTCCTAAGCCTACTGTCTTTAATCATTTTGGACAGGTTCTAGGGATTCTATACAGGACTTGTCGATCTTGGCACCTCGTCCAGTGCCTGAATTAGAACCGTCTAATGCATCAACTGTTACTCCCAATTATGTCGAGGGGCAACAAGGAATGGTCTCAGTAGGACTGGCTGGTAGTGTTGCCTCTGAAAGCAATGATCATTCTGCCAATAAGCGCCCAGTGTCCAAGTTGTCTAAGCTCGCAAACTCTCGTGCAAGCGCGATCTCCTTGGGCAGCCAAAGCTCCAGGTCATCTGGCACTGCTCTCAGCGGATCTGTCAAGACTTTTCCTGCTCTTCGTCCATCAGTTCAGTCCATGAAGCCGCCTTCATCGATTGCATCGCCTTCCTCCGCTTCGTCCAAGTCCTTGCCAGCCCTTCCGCAAACACCAACTGCGACACCGGCACCATCCGAGACAGATACTTTTGTTCGCAGAGCGATACAGGCTGCCATGGAGAGTGAACAGGTTGGTAGACTAGATACGCCACCCGCTTCTTCGACGGGCAAGGAATCTGAACTGTCGAACACTCCGACTCCCATTGTGCGCCCTCTTCCCAGCGATTTTCCAGCATCTCCTCAGCAATCCCGTCCACAATCAAAGTTGGCACTGTTGGCCCAGCAAAAGAAAGCCGAGACGGTTCGTACGCCGCCACCCCCGTCCACTCATCTGTCGGAAACTGTGCCTAGCGTTGCCTCCCGCCCTCTGTCTAAGCTAGCACTTCTGGCACAGCAAAAGGTTGACGCAAGCAGGGTGCCCAAGCTTCCGAAGACTACAACAGAATACCTGACCCCCATTGCAAACGGAGCATCTGTTACAACAGCTATCACAACATCCTACCAATCATTATATAGCATCACCGACCCCAACACCTCAAGCTTCCTACCCAGATTGGATGTCGTGCCAATTCAAGTCAATGCTGTAGAGTCTAGCTCACCTATGGACGTCAAACGCTCGAAGTTGGCGATGAAGGTCAAACGAGCAGATGCGCAGCAGCCCACGAGTCCAGGAGCATTGTCCCCGGGGGAGTTTTCAATCATTGGATCACCTCTGTTCCCGTCGAAGGTCAATCGTGCTCGTGCGTCACCTTCTGCGTTCGCATCTGTGCTCATCCATGACAACATCATTTTGTACGAAGGAAAAGGCAAGGAGCCTGGGAATGGCGAGGCTTCTCCGGTTAAGAAGAAAAAGAAAAAAAGGGCAGAGAAAAACCCCCACATATTGTCCGACCAAGAGCATGGTTCTCGATCGCCGTCGAAAAGGCAGACCAAGTCTCATACCGCAACACCTGTTGGACAACAAAGTGCCACTTTTGCATTCGACGTTCCGAGTCCCGATGATATTGTGCTCAACGCACGAAGAGGCACGTCGCTCGGGACTATGGGTCAGGCTACTCGATCAACGCAGGACTCCGGCAAACTCGCCTCTCGATCTTGACTACTCCCTCCATCTTGATTATTTATTTTTACTATTTATTTTTGTAATGATTTAACGTTTACAGCTGCAAAGGACCGAGAAAAGGCACTCAAAGCAAAGTCCTCTCCTGCATCGGCGGGAAATTCGCGTACTGCCACTCCTTCTAGCTCTCCTGGAAAACCAACGAAGAAAGGCAAGGCGTCGGGGACGTCAACCCCTCTCCGAAAGAGTACTGGTGACCAACAAAGCCTTGATTTGTCTGGTTTGAATCTCACCGAGGCTACACCCACTCTGCCGGAGGAACCTCCAAAAATTACGATCGCACGCGAGAAAATAATTGAAGAGGCCCAACAGCGTCTGACGCAGGCCAACGAAACTGGCAAAAAAGGAGTCAGCATGGTTGTCATTGGTAGTTTTACGTTCTATTTGCCTCTAAAAATCTATGAACTTGTTCTTGTCAGGCCATGTCGATGCTGGAAAGTCGACATTAATGGGGCGTCTCTTGTTCGAATTGGGTCGAATTGACGAGAAAACGAGAAAAACGAATGAGAGAGCGAGCGATAAACTTGGGAAAGGGAGTTTTAGTTGGGCGTGGGGTCTTGATGGAACAACTGAGGAACGAGAAAGGTTTGCCAAATCGCATCGCTTTAAACCGTGATTTACATATACCCCGACACAGAGGTATCACAATGGATATTGCCCTTCAATCTATGATGACGCCTCGCAGGCAAATCACGATCTTAGATGCTCCAGGACATAAAGATTTTGTACCAAACATGATATCTGGCGCATCGCAGGCCGACTCCGCGTTACTGGTGGTTGATGCATCTACAGGAGAGTTTGAAGCTGGATTCCAGAGAGGTGGTCAAACCAGAGAACATTTGTTATTGGTTCGAAGTCTGGGTGTTTCACAAGTCATTGTCGCCATCAACAAGCTGGATCAGGTCAATTGGAGTAGAGCACGTTTTGAGGAGATATGCGATGCGCTGCGGCCTTTCTTGGTCCAGTCTGGATTCCATCCCTCCAAAACAAAATTTGTTCCAGTCAGTGCCTATCATGGAATAAATTTGGTGAGCAGCAACGGAACAGAGGCTGATGGTCTCCGCGAGTGGTACAAGGGCCCAACCCTTACTGACCTTCTTGGTAAGATTTATATTCATGGATGCGCGCAGAAAAGCTAACAGACAGACGTCCTTTAGATAAATTGGAACCGCCCACTCGCGACATTTTGACGAGCCTACGTTTTCCTGTTTCAAATGTTTTCAGGGGGCAAGGTTCCTATTTGTCAGTCTCTGGGCGCATATGCGGTGGAATTGTTCAAGTTGGAGAAAAGCTTCGTGTGCTGCCAGGTGATGAGATCGCAGTCGTTAAATGTGAGTTGTTAAATGAATGGTCCCAAAAGGCGCTTGTTTACCTTCTTCATGTAAGCCATTGAGTTGGAGGATGAATCCGTACCTTGGGCTATGTCGGGCGCTAACGTCACATTATCTTTGACCTCCATTGATCCGGTGAATGTCCTAGTTGGCAGCGTTTTGTGTCCACCGTCGGATCCTGTTCCTCTTGCCACTGTCTTTACTGCAAGAATAATTGTTTTTGATATTCAAGTGCCGATCACAGCTGGCACATCTGTACGCTCTTTTTTTATTTTATTTTCGTCGTACGGTTCACTCATTATACGATAGTTTGAGCTTTTCCACCACTCTCGTGACGTTCCAGCTTCTGCTCTGAAGTTACTTTCTACACTGGACCGTGCCACAGGTCAAGTTATCAAAACCAGTCCTCGGTATATGGATTTTATTCTCGTACAGATCCATGCTGACCCAGTGCCACATTTTAGTGTTTTAACCAAGGGAACGTCTGCAGAAATTCAGATCGGTCTTCGAGGCACCCATGTCGGCAGTTCTTCCAATACGGTTGTTCGCCCCATCCCCTTGGAGACCTTTGCGAACAACAAGGATATGGGCAGGATTTTAATCCGTCGGGGAGGTGAAACAATAGCAGCAGGTGTGTTACAAAATCAATGTCGAAAACCTCATGTTTTAATGCCATCTTTATAGGAGTGGTACTGACAATTAACGCATAAATTGTGCGTCTTAAAAAATTCCAACATGTTATAGTTATAGAAAGCGTCAAGAAATAAAATTATGTGCACGTCGATGCTTTTTGATTTCTTGCGGGGTTTCAGACAGATGCAGCTCTAGAACATCCCAGATGATTCACACTCATTCGATATGAAGCAAAATGGAGAACCGCGTTTATGAGTATACAGCGATATAATGAAGCAACGAGAGCGATCTATCAACATGCAATGCAAAACAAAACAAAACCAAAAAGACAACAAGAAGACTGACTAGAACCTACACCACAGCCCACAAAAAATCCAATCGTAGGTAATCATGAATCGTAAAAGGCGTGAATACGAGAGAAAGTCGCAACTATTTCTTAACCTTCTCCTCCTTTTCATTATCGATATGCAAGATGTGTTTAATCTTGCCGAGTATAGAGGAGCGCTTGCGTCGTTTTGTGGAGCCAAACTTGCTGGATGCAGGAGAACTGGTGGGCGATGGAGAAGCTGTCGGGAATTTGTTCTTCGTCGGGGTGGTGGGTTCAGGGGTAGAAGGCTTGTGGACTGGGGTAGGAGGGGATACAATTTCAGCAGGTGTTGGCTGGGTCTCCGATACAGGAAGCAGCGTTGTTGCATCTGCAAGTTCCTTTGGTTCTTCAACTTTGACGGCTTCTGTAGGAGGAACCGGTTCCGCTGACGCCTCTTTCGATTCCACAACTACAGGGACAGTTGCAACAGGTACCTCAGGCTTGGTATTCTCTTCCGTCGCGGTTTCAGCCTGGGTGGTGGGGGTTTCAGTCTTCGGCTCAACTTGTAGAGTAGCTGGTTCTTTCGGGGGAGTATCGTCAACAACTATAGGGGCAGGTACTTCCTCAGCAATCGCAGGTGCCAACAAGGTCTCCGCGGTAGCAGGTACAGACTCTACATTGGTTGTTCCCGGTACAACGCTCTGTTCTGTAGCAGCAGTTTCTGCGGTTAAGACCTTGTCGACTGTCGCAAGTGTTGAGGGATTCTCCTTATCAGACGCATGCGTCTCAACAACAGCGGGTGGTGAAGACACTTTGGAGATAACCGGAATCTGGACGTTGGAATCAATGTCTGGTGTAAATGTCTCTCGAGGTATTGTGTTATTTTCCGGTGCGTTAACAGGGACAATCATGATGGGGACTATAGGTGCAACCGGGGAAACAGGTGATTCGGAGGATGTCTCGAGAGAGGGAGATTCTGGGGGCGATAGGTCGGCTGCTTTTGGTTCTTGACCTTCAGGCAATTTAAACGTTTCATCCGTTTTAGGTGTTGGAATGGCAATCTGGAAGAATGAAGAAAAGCACTATTAGCGGACAGAGTCTTACATTTCGAAACAGGCTTTTAAAGTTTCAAAATACAAGATCGAGAAAACTGACCTTTTGCGTGTTAATAGGATCGACGCCTACGACGTTGTGCACTGCGGCTCCGATACCTGACGCAACATAGCCAAGAGCAGTCGTTGTACCGTCGCGTGCGGCGATTGTACCAGCCAAATCCGATAGGAATCCATTACCATTTGCGAGTTCAGGACTTTGGGCCGAATGTGGTTTGGCGTCACCATTCAATGGTTTGGCCGTTCCGTTTACACCAGCAGCATGACCATTAGCGTGGCCGTTTTCCATCGTCGTTGGTTTGGGAGGTGTAACAAGGACGTTGTTGACATAACCACCAAAGTCCACTTCGGTTGGTCGGTCATCACGAACAAGCCATTGGCCATCTACAATGAACTTGTACTTTACTTTCTCACCCCATGGCACTCTAGTTGTGACCGCGAAACCAGTCGAAGTCTTTTGTAGAGGCAGGGAAGATGTCCACTGTAGAATAACCATAAGAAGTGTTGGTATTTGATTCGAGCACTCGTTCGAAAAGTTCTTACTTACGTTGTCGAAGGTACCGCTGACGATGACTGTTTTAGGCTCGGTGGACGGCCTGCGGACATAAGAGTTAGCTGCTATGCACATCACTTCTCTGAGACTGCTACTCACCAGACAAACTCTAATTCATACTGGTTTGATGAAGACATTGCCTCGAAGGCTGAGAGGGGGAGATAGGTGAGACGACGAAGGGGACCAAGGTGGGTGTCGAGTAGGAAACTCAAAGTAAAGGAATTGTCGGATTTGATTGACGTTGCACATGTTTACTATTTTATCGTCAACCCTGAAGGATACAGATAACAGAAATAAGATTCTCACCAACGTCTAACCTTAGTCCTCGTTTTTAGCTTGGATCATGGAAGAAATCTGAAAGAGAGGTGGCGCGTAATTGAACAGGGGTTGTAACTTGTCGGCCTCGTGCATCAACCGATCGAATATAACCGACACCACCGATGCTCCCTCGAAATTTTTTTATAACCGCCAAAAGAAACAAAACTTGAGGTTGCCTCATGTTTTTTACATTCAGCTCGATTGACAGGATTTCGTGTAATGGCGATGAAGAAAACAAAAGAAATAATCATTCAGTATTACCATTTCGGAAGCAATGATATGGCGATCATATCTATCTTGTTTTCTATCTATAACGTTCATCCATGATTGAGCTCGACCTTAACATTCCTTGCGGTGATATCGCTTTAGAAGAGAAATTGGACATCGAGGACCCCTTACGCCACTTGAAAGACGATAGCGAACTTGAAGGCGTCATCTCTTCCGATGGATTAGCTCGCTCCTCAAAATCAGTCTCAGAGCTTCTCACAGTTCTTCCCCTCCAAACCCATTCGGTTCAAGACGGTCTTTTAAAACTTGCTTTTTCTCATCAGCTTGATTCATTACCAAAACCTCTATCCATATCTCTCCATGTCGATGCTGCTCCAGGTTGTGGTGGTCTCGCTTGGCCTGCAGGACAGGTACAAAGTCCTGTCCTATGCATGGAATGGTTCAGATAACTAATATGCATCAGATACTAGGAAGTTACTTGGTACAGAAAGGACCAGAGTATATACAGGATAAAACAATACTTGAGCTTGGGAGTGGAACAGGTCTCGTGGGTCTGGTTGCGGGAGCCTTGGGAAGCACCACGACGTGGATTACTGACCAGGCGTTCGTTGCTTTCTTTGTGTTAATTCAATTGCTCTGCTCTCATTGACATGTTCACTTGTTACTCGTCTCCACAGGCCATTACTTCCCATCATGAATCGTAATGTGATTCTGAACAGCTTAGAATCCAACGTGGTCGTCGCTGAATTGAATTGGTGGGTGACAACTTGGCCAGTCCAGAGGATTCTCTGACAATGGATGGCTAAGGGGAGAGCCGATACCACAAGAGATACCAAAACCCGACATAATTCTGGCAGCAGATTGCGTGTACTTTGAACCGGCGTTCCCTCTTCTCGTTCAGACTTTGAGCGATCTGTCAGATCCGTCTACAATTATTTTGTTCTGCTACAAGAAGAGGAGAAAGGTAAGCGTTTCGGCTGTTCTGATGAAATGACAGGTAAGCTGACCTGAGAACAAGGCAGACAAACGCTTCTTCACCATGTTGAAGAAAAAGTTTACATGGAAAGAGGTAAGGGTTTTGAGAAATGGCGCACCGATTACATTTCTGAAAGTTACTGCAGGTTATGGATGATCCTAACCGTGGAGTGTATAACAGTGAAGCAATCACCCTGATGAGTCTGACCAAGCTGAAGTGAAAGCATAAACCTTCAGATATTGAAGGTACGATAGTTCATTGCAGGTTAATGTCAGAAAGGCAATATGTCCCGTATCTCTACCTGTGGTAGTTGGGGTATTATTGGAATAATTTAGATTTGTGGAATTACGATGATGCGATGAGTGGTGAGGAGGGATTGCATGCTGCCTGCACGCCTCAAGTGAGA
Organism: Panaeolus cyanescens; assembly: GCA_002938355.1. Lineage (NCBI taxonomy): Eukaryota > Fungi > Basidiomycota > Agaricomycetes > Agaricales > Panaeolus > Panaeolus cyanescens. The sequence goes on from NHTK01001168.1 coordinate 117,557, forward strand.
ACTGCAAGATTCTACTGTGGAGGCACGTTGGTCTTGATCTAGACAAGCATTAGAGAGGAGTTTCCTGGTTATTGAACGTGTACTCACCTGAAGACCATGAATCCCCTCGATTTCGGCTTTCAAAGTATCTGTTACTAGCCTGTGCTGCTTGACTATTGGAAGTCCTTTGAATTGTGAACTTGAAATCACAATTGCATAGAATGTTCCGCAACCACCTATACAATACCACGTCAGATAGAGCTTTATAATGAACAGACTGGTATAATTTACCAGATACATCCTGGACTCTCAGCTCGGTCGGAGAGAATTTCTGGGTTAGCTTGTGATATATAGCTTGTTCTCCCTTTGATGCATCTGCTTGAAGATTTGCTCTTATAGCAGATGCATAAAATGACCTAGTAGATAGGGAAGCAGGTAGTAGACGGCGTGTAATGGCCAGCATTTGAGGCTAGAACAGTGTAGTTGGTGAACGAGAGCGGTCCTTTCCCAATTTCTAATCCTTCTACCCGATTGGCTACTTCCAAATACGGACAGCCATAAAATATTTCCCTTTTCCCTGAATTTATTGGAACACCATCACCTGCTACAACGACCAATGGCACTGTTGTCGTCGTTGAGGGCATTCTCGCGCCCTCAAGTATCGAGAACATTGTCTTCAGCTTTTCAGTGTCAACAGTCCAGAGCTTGTTCTTCTTTAAGACTCCCACTCCGTCTACCTGCTCGGTCAATTCTCTCTCCAATTAATCGAGACGTCTTCCGGACTACCAGCACCCGTCTTTTGCATTCGACTAACCCCAAGTCGAAACCCACTGATGAAGTAAAAGCCTCAATAGAAGACACAACTCCAACCGAACCACTTCCGATTTTAGCAAGCCCAGCGGTCGGAAGATGGCTGCTACTCTCTTCCACACTCGTTCTCGGAATCATCGTCGTCGGGGGAGTCACTCGTCTAACAGAATCTGGTCTGAGTATCACAGAATGGAAACCAATTACCGGAGTTCGCCCCCCAATAACACACGAGGAATGGCTGGTCGAGTTCGAGAAATACAAGGCAACACCAGAGTTTAAGCTGTGCGTACCTTTCTAGTCCTTCCGTTCACCTCCTAATCCTTCAGAGCAGCTTAAACCATTCAATGACATTGGACGACTTCAAGTACATCTTCTTCTGGGAATGGGGTCATCGTATACTCGGTCGTCTCATTGGCGTCGTTTTCGTTGGTCCTCTCGCTTACTTTACCTTCCGAAAGAAGATATCCAAGCCCCTTTCTCGACGGTTAACTGGCCTTGCATTTCTCATCGGTGCACAAGGGGCTCTAGGATGGTACATGGTCAAGTCAGGCTTGGAAGATTCAATTATGGATACCCCAGGAGCTGTTCCCCGCGTTTCCCAATACCGCCTTGCTTCCCATCTCGGACTCGCCTTCCTTTTGTACCTCGGAATGTTTGGATCTGCCATGGCTGTTATTAAGGATTGGAAGTACGCAAACACAGGTGTATGGAATGGATATGCTGGAAAGCTCTCCGAAGCGTTGAAGAACCCTGTCCTCAAGAGCTTTAGACGTCAAGCCATCGGCCTAACATGTCTTGTCTTCTTGACTGCCCTCTCAGGTTGGTATCCTTTTATTCCGACGCCTTCAGATGCTTACAACACTTAAGGGGCCTTTGTTGCCGGTCTCGACGCTGGATTACTTTACAATGAGTTCCCCCTTATGGGAGGTCGCATTGCGCCTCCCATGGACGAGTTATTCTCAACCGCGTACTCCAAGGTCGAAGACAAGTCTGATATATGGTGGCGCAATATTTTCGAAAACCCCACCACTGTGCAGTTTGACCATCGCGTCTTGGTAAGGTTTTCTTCTTCCCCATCACGTCATTCGCTCACCCCCATTCAGGCCACATCTACCTACCTTACAACAGCGCTGTTGTATGCCAGGACATTCAGTCCTGCTGTAAAAGCAGCTTTGCCCCCTCTCGCGCGTTTGGCAACCACGGCTGCATTTGCTGTAGCTAATATCCAAGTTGCACTAGGCATCAGCACGCTACTATACCTCGTTCCCGTACCTCTGGCAGCCGCTCATCAAGCAGGCAGCGTCGTCTTGCTCAGTGCTATGGTTCATCTTTTGATCACGTTGCGTAGGCCCAGCACTGCTGCAAGGACATGGCGTGCGTTCTTCAAGTCTCGCAGCCAGGCTGTGGGATCCACCTCTCCCAAACCTTAATCCAGTCAAGATCTGTCCCCTCATTTTATTTATTAAAAGTACAGACACGAAAGAGATCAGAAATTATTACCACCACTCACAACAACTCTTATCGCGATGGAAGTAATCATGTAAAACCAATGCTACACATGCAAAATAATGCACAATTTAATCAGGATTGTTTTCATTATCCGGACATTTGAACGTCTTCGTCTGCAGGTGCGCTTGAAGATGATCCAGCGGCAGGTGCATTCCCTGCATCACCACTGTCCTTCGCAATCATTGTTTGCAAGAAGGGGTCCACAGCTTCGTTTTCTAGGATGCGGAATCCACCTTGTCGAACAGCTGCTGTCTCGTGCTCGCTTGCAGGTCCAACGATACCGATGGAAGTATTATTGACATTTAGTTCTTTGTCTTGCTGGAGCGTCTCGCGCAAGGCATGTAGACCGTGTCGGATAAGATCTTCTAGCGAACCTGTAGGCAGTTTTAGCAAAGTCTATGAGATCATCAACTGGTCGGCGTACAATCAGCAAAGCTTTCGTAGTGTTTTTCCAGATATGTCTTTGCACTCTGGCTCCTGGCGCCGATGGACATTGCGTAATATTCATATGAGTTGCCGGAAGGAGAGAACTCGTAGAGATGAGGTCCGCTGTTATCTTGCCCGATCACAAGGAATCCTACACCGTAAGGTCGACGTCCGTATTCTTGAGTATTCACCTGCGCCTCTTTACATCAAGAACTCGCCCGGTCAGAGGGTGTAACGTAATAAAGTCGCTAATAAGACTCACTATCGGCAATTGCAGATACAAGACGGTTAACGGGTACAGGTCGATTGAAGATCATTTTGGAGGACATTGCCTGTTGTCGCATAAAGTTACTAGTAAAAAAATTAACAAGGCAGTCGTGGGACCAAAAGCACTCTGAATATACCTTAAAACACGAGCGTCAGATGTTAAACCAGCGATGGCAATGCCGACGTGATCATCTATTCGAAACATCTTTTGCTGATACGACGCCAACTCCCCTGTCGATCGCTGTTGTATGGGGCAAGAGATTTAAGAGAAAACCGAAGATTCAGTCATGAAATATACTAGCCTTGAGGGCTAAAAGCACGGCGTGGGTCTTGGAACGCAATCCAACAGCAGCAGATCCCTGCTTCACAGCTTCCAGAGCATATTCGACCTGATGAAGTCGACCTTGAGGAGAGAAAACGGTATTGTCTGAGTCGTAGGTGTTGCGGAACTATATAATCACTCTGTCAACACGTCCTTTCAGTGTAATACAAGGACGTACCATGTTGGTTAGTGGTCAAGCTATATAGATTGTACAATTGCTTTCGTGAAGGTGACGCGTCCGTCCAAAGAGATTGGAGTCATGTGACTAAATCCTTCGCAGTCTTCAGAATTTCAATCACTGTCAGAATTCTCTCATTATCAGCTCAAACCAAAAACCAATAGGATTAGGCCGGTATAAATGATATCTAAACCGATACTACTACATTTCTGACATCATTCAGAGTCTACATAATGAAACACCAAAACACTAGAACTCAATATAAAGAAAATAGAATTACCTTCCCTTTTTCTCTACGCGCCATTCTTTAAAGATGCCATCCAAGCTCTTATAGATGAGGTGAGAAGGGAGGCAGCGTACGATCTCACCAATACGCTCCTCCACCTCTACCTTGCCTTTATCTCCTAGAGCTTGGACAGCATACTCAGTAGTCATACGGAAAATGGCTAATACAGCCAAAGACACGTGGGTTTGTTGAGCACCATGAGCAGAGGCTGGTGAGAGTGCAGACAATAGAGGCCCAGAGATACTGGGTGCTGAGATAGTAGGCGCCGACTGTGAAAATGGCGTCGCTCGCTCGCCACGTACAAGACGCAACAATATCTCCAAGATATTGTCAATCTCAGTCAAATGGGTTTTCAAGAACCGTTGACGTTCAGTCAGAGCGCCTACTGGGGAATTTGTCGCCCAAGCATCAAGAACAGTCCAGATTGTCGGGGGCTAAATGAAAAAAAAAATGAGCAACCATCCTCTACTGACGTATAAGACCATACTTACAGGATCAGGGTCGACGACGTGAATCTTCTTCTCCCAGCCTTCAGCCGCATCTCCAGCCACCCAGAACATACGACCAAACATGCTTTTCAGCCACTCTTGAACATCACCACTCTTTGCCCATTTGGGCTCTGACAGAGGACGCTCCATGTCGAGATAAACAACAAGCTTCAGAACTGAAGGTGGTGTGACTTGTTTAAAGTTAGGAATTGTTGCATCAGGCTCCTCGGAGGGCGGCAAAGGCAAGTAGGACTTGGTGGATTCCGAGAGACCTTCCATCTGCAAATCTGGGGTCAGAAGGGGTCGGAATTGGTTCTGAATAATACATACGATGATGCCTTTCAGAGCGTCTGTCCCCTCACGGTTGGCGTTAATTAGAACCTCGATGCGGCCTTCTGAACGGAAAAGTTTGAGGCTGTCCACAACTTCTGCATTGACAACAAGTCGCCTGTTTCCGTGAGCGTATGAAATAGAAAGACGGTTGGCGGATGGCGTGGTCGGTTTAGACTCGACTTGGGCGTTGGTGGTGGATGGGGCATCGCCTGTTGTAGCGGAAGTCGAAGGCTCAATTTCCTTTACATCTTCTATAATTTGAGTGGCATTGTAGTCCGAATCGTCGACTTGGGTTTCCTGCTGGTTGTCGATGTCGATAAAGGTGGATTCCACGGAAGCGGCCTGTAGAGATTTCGCAACACGCTGCAACTCTGGAGAACCCTGTGTCTCAATAGATTCATGATGGTCAGCAGACGGGTCAGCACTGTGAAGAAGAGAGCTCTGATGTGAGGAAACAAGATCAGGAGAAGTAATATCAAATACGGACGCAGATATAGAAAATGAAGAAGCGTCCTCGCGAGACGGCTCATGAGCAGAAATGGAGGAATCGTGGGATTCAGTTGTCAACTGGTGCTCAACATCAGCACGATCAGCGACCTCCTCAGTGGCAGCTGCGCCTTTATCAACTTGGATGGTGTCATTCTCATGGCCATCCACTTCTGTAGAGTGCATATTTGTATCACCAGCAGCGACGACTCCTTCATGGTTGCCTTGATCTTTAGAGAGAAAAAAACAGAAATTCACAATGTCAGTTGCGTGTCCGCAAGGCTTGCAGCCTCCTCTCATCCAACATAGAGAGGGACAATCACATAACACCGCTGACGAAAAATTAATGAGCTCACCATCAATCACTTCATGGTCTGTAGCCATGTCATGCCCATCTTGGGCATCGACTGGACTGATGTGCAACTGATCCTCATCCTCATCCACAGGATGAGACTGGCCAGCAGTCACTGCGTCATCTTCGCCTTCCACAATGGCAGCCATCAACCAATCCCCTTCACTTGCAGTCTCTGCAACACTTGGAGCCACGCTGGCTGGGACACTGGAACGATCATCATGATTCAAAACCCCCATCTGGGGTGGGGGCGGAGGTGCCCTACGCTCCTCAACATCTCCATCGTCATCCTCCAACTTTTTTCTCTTGCCCTTTCTAGAATCTGAAGGGCCATCTCCATAACCAGGGTTATGTGGAATAGGACGGGCATCATCCGCAGTGACAGGAGTATGAAAGTAAATCCGAATCCGTGAGGGTGGAAGGCTCCCCTCAGAAGCTACTTTCGTAGCCACAGGGCTCTCCTGCAACCCCTTTGCATCATCCTGTTCGACTTTAACAGCCTCTGTCTTCTCCTCGGCATTCGCCTCTAACTTATTTCCATCCGTCCCATTGACACTGGCAGCGTCTTCAACCTTGATCGCCTTGGAAGGTGGAATTGAACCCCATGTCCAATGCAGATCCGGAATAGACAATCCAACAATTTTGAAGTCGGTGAGCGTTCTCCTATTCTCATCCTTCTTACCCAAATTTGAAGAGGCGGCATCTCTGGCACCAAAGGAAGTACCACTACCTCCATCGTTCCTGTTACGGTTGGGACCAGGATGGTTTTGATTTCGACCACGGAAAGAAGAGTTTTGGTGAGGATAATTACCGCTCCCACTTGCATTGCTAGGGCCTCCAGGCGGGTTTCCTCCACTATTGAACGATCCACCTCGCCTGTTGTGGTGGAAATCCTTGTTGCCTAAGTTATTTCGAGAATTTTGATTTCGCAGTGACCCTGGTTGTTGGCCTCCTCCTCTGCCTCCTCCACCAACATTGAAACTACCCCCTCTTCCACGTCCACCAGTGAGCCCCCCTCGATTATTACCCGACATTGATGCACCACCACGTCCACCACGACCTGCCATGCCCCCGCCCCTTCCCTGACCCGATCGATTGCCACCTGGTCCTGTTGGGGCGCCTCCACGACTTGGTCCATGAGGCGGTTGGGGAAAGTTGGGTTGAGGTTGGCCTTGAGGTGGAGGCGGTGGAGGTTGGAACTGAGGTTGAGGCGGAGCTTGTGATTGCTGGTGACGGTTATTATTGGGACCATCGAACCTCTGCCTTTTAGCAGGAGGAGAGGAATGGTGATTATGGCGTCCTTGCCCTGGTCCCTGAGGTGGCTGGGGATGAATATGTGGCTGTTGAGGTGCTACGGGGGGAGGGAAATAAGGCTGCTGAGGTTGTGTAGGCGGGTATCCTTGTTGAACCATAGGCTGCGGTGGAGGTACAGTTTGGGGCATGTACGGCTGTGGATATCCTGTAGCAGGCTGGTATGGGTTGTAGCCCGGCTGGGCAGCTGGTGCAGGGGGTGGCATGGGTGGTGCCTGGGGTTGATAGTGAGGTTGCTGTTGTTGCTGCTGCCTCTGCCAATTATTTTGAGAACCATACCCGTAGTTAGCGTACAAGGCACTTTGCTCTGCAGGAGGGCGAGGGGGTTGTGCTGCCGACCACTGACCACCATAACCCGCTGGTTGCTGTGCGTGAGGCTGTTGTTGCCCGCCTGTACTGGCCCACCAAGCAGCATAATCTGGCTGATTTGGCTGAGGAGGTGGTGGACCAGGCGGCAAAGGAGGTTGCTGAGGCGTATAAGCTGGATTTGGTAAAAATGGATTTTTATTCATCTCGTACTGTGAAATTCACGTTAAAATTGGATATAATATTCTTCTGAAATACTCACAAATAATTTTTTTCTTGATAATTGTACTAGACGGCAGTCATGAGGGTTGAAAGGAAACGCGGTTGTGGTGTGATGATGATGAGCGAGTGCAAAAATATTTATTTTGCAAAAGTCTGAATTTGAACTCCGCTCTTATTCATTATTCACTATCATCTAATTGAACAACTAATATTATCACTAAACAGCACCCGTAGGAGCTCCTGGAAGACGTGGTGCAAGTTCTTTGGCTTGTTTGGTCTGTCGTCGTCTTCTATGTTCGCTTTGCCTCACTGCCAGCCACGGAACACACAAATTATAAAGAAGAAATAAAAAATAAATTCACACTCACTTGCGAAAAAGTCTCGATGTAATGCATAGCGCTCGTGGCTTGGTGTAGCTGGTGCAGAGCTGGCATTTGACGCTGGTGGTGAGGAAACGACCTTTTTCTCGGGTTTGCTGTCTTTATCCTTGTCGTCTTTGTCTTTGCTATCCTTCTCCTTCTCCTTTTCCTTCTCTTTCTCGGCTTTCTTCTTTTGCTTCTCTTCCCATTCTGCTTTGACTTTGGCTATCTCCTCTGCTGATATTGTCGGTGCTGCTTTGGGCTCATTTATAAGAGTTGCAAAACCTGGATCTGATAGATGATTGGGACAAGTATACAGGAAATCAACAGTGTTGATGGTGGCCAGAACAGTCGTGGTTGGTTTATAGCAAACGTAGCATGCCTTGGGTGTCCCTGTCGTCTATCTGATAGATCAACAACGATGCTACAACAATGGTCAATTGTGGCTTACTCGTTTATAATAGAGATTAGTGAAGGACATCGTGGTCAATTGCAAGCCCCCGAGCCAGCTGTCAGTGTCATTGTCGTTGTCGATGGAATGGGGCAATACGATTGATTATCTTATCTTATCTTCGTCTTTGCTCGACCCCTGATGATGATTTCTTATCGTCCCTTCTGACGAACAATTCAAAGAACATAGAATAAAATAAAATAAAATCTCACTGTGTATACACTTATGAATCATATATTTCATAGAATGACAAATTCTAGTCTTATTATAACGCATTTTAACCCATGATTGGGAAAAAAGGGAAAACATTCCAACCGCTTTCGTGCTTCTTCAACTCTCTTGATCACGGAATCATCTCACATGTTCTGGAGCGAACAGTATATTAAGAAACTTACTCCTTGAACAGTAATTCCCACTTTCTTTCCTACAAACAACATGTCGACGGTTGGTAAACCTATCAAGTGCAAGGCTGCGGTCTGTTGGGGGGCAGGTGAACCCCTCAAGATCGAAGAAGTTGAAGTTGCTCCTCCTCGTGCCAATGAGGTCAGGATCAAGATCTTGTGGACTGGTCAGTCACCATCAACCTATAAATGCAGATATACTTACTTTAACTCCAACAGGCATCTGCCACACTGACGAGTACACCCGCAGCGGAAAGGACCCCGAGGTATATACATACTATCTTTTAAGCTTCCGGGGGCGACCCTGTTTAATGTTATCTGACTTTTTCAACAGGGTCTTTTCCCAGTCATTCTCGGTCATGAAGGAGGAGGCATTGTAAGATCATAACCATCCACGGGTACATGTATTGCGATCCTTACCTATCAACAGGTAGAATCAGTAGGAGAAGGTGTTACCAGCGTCGCCGTTGGTGATCATGTCATTCCCCTTTACACCGCTGGTACGTTCAATGGTTTCACTATCATGGACCTCGTTATAACTAACCATGCTTTTTATAGAATGCCGCGAATGTAAATTCTGCAAGAGCGGGAAGACCAACTTGTGTGGAAAAGGTGCGCTTAGTATCCTGGTAGTACATTCACTTAGTTGATTAATCGGTGTATTATTTAGTTCGCTCGACACAAGGACAGGGCTTGATGCCAGATAGCACCAGTCGCTTCTCTATCAATGGGAAACCCATTCACCATTTCGTGAGATAACGCGGTCTACACCTTGCAAGCACCCCAACTAATCAACCTCGCTACAGATGGGAACATCAACCTTCTCACAGTACACTGTTGTCGCAGACGTTTCTGTCGTCGCTGTCAACAAAAGTGCTCCTCTCGAGAAGGTCTGTCTTCTCGGATGTGGAATCACCACCGCTTGGGGCGCCGTCGTCAAACAACCCGGTGTTGGTGAGTAGCAGCGGCGATGCATATACTCTTTTCAAGCAAACTAAACCGAACGAATAGCTGGTTCTACCGTGGCCGTTTTCGGCTGTGGTGCTATTGGACTTGGTGTCATCAACACCTCCGCATTGGTCAAGGCTAGTCGCATCATCGCGATCGATACCAACCCTGGTAAAGAATCCTGGGCCAAGAAATTCGGAGCCACCGATTTCATCAACCCTACCCAGCTTCCAGAGGGCAAGCGCATTCAAGATTATTTGGTCGAGATCACCGATGGCGGTTTGGACTTTACCTTTGATTGCACTGGAAATGTGAGTTCAGGGTCCAGGTTGGGCGCTAATCGGGCCCAAACATAATCTCATTCTATTTTCGGAATAGGTGCACGTCATGAGAGCCGCATTGGAGGCTTGCCACAAGGGCTGGGGTGTTTCTACCATCATCGGTGTCGCAGCTGCAGGACAGGAAATTTCTACAAGACCGTAAGTGCTATCAAGTGACTCCAAGTCCATCAATTGACCTCGGCCTCTTTTGAAGGTTCCAACTTGTACGTCTTACATATTAGGCGCTTGATTTATTTTCTCATTTAAGCTCAGGTCACTGGCCGTACTTGGCGTGGAACTGCCTTTGGAGGTGTTAAAGGCCGTACTGAGATTCCAGGACTCGTCGATGGTAAATGGCTTATTGTCTTTGGTTCTGTCATCCAATTTGATCATCCTTGCTAGATTATCTTAATGGTAAGGTCAAGATCGACGAGTATGTTACTCACCATCGCAAGTTGGCGGATATCAACGACGGATTCCATGATATGCATGTAAGTGAACAACACCTTCCAACATATATGATATTCATGCAGCCTTCCAGGGTGGAGACTGCATTCGTTGCGTGGTTGACATGTCGTGAAGTGAAAATGGCCATGATAAACGAATTCTTCCATTGTTGTTCTGAAATCATATTATATGGCATAACGTAGCTGGTATAAATCGATAAATACAAATGAGTTCAATGATCATACGTGTCCATGCAGTAGGGTATCAGATTCCTCTCTCCACCAATGACGCTTGTGACTTGTGGCCAACAATGGCGCGCCAGAGGATAACAAGGGCAGCCTTGACCTCTCTTCTTCTGACACCACTCTTCCTCCACAATGCCCCAAGAACTGCCACAACACAGACAAGGAAAGAAACGTCTAGACACAGTCTTCTAATGATGATCATCGAGGGAGAGCGGTTTTCGTTTCTGGCAAAGAAAGTAGCCCACTCCTTCATTTTTTCCAATCCACGAGACATAGGGTTGAGCACCATTGACCACATCCCCATGTCATCAAGATCCCAGTAGGGCCCGTCGATCGCGTGATTAGGTGAACCACGTCCCCAATTGGGCGAGTGGCCACTTTTGCGAGGGCTATTTGCAAGATTTGACCGTGATAGGGTGAATGAACGCGATTCAAGTGTCTCCAAGCGTTCTGTCAATGCAGCAAGGTGGGCTTGGACACTCTCCACTGCCCGCTCTAACGCCATCGCGGAAGGTGGGCGAACCGTGTACGGTTGGGGAGTATGATAGCTGGGATGACCTGGGTAAAGATGTGGTGGAGACACCATGTCGCCTCTTGGGTCGGCAAAGGATTGTCCATGACTGAATTGATGCGGAATGGCTTCACCAAATGCAGAAGGGGTTTCAAATCCTGGCAGTGGCTGTTGGGACGGAAGCCTTTGCTGAAGTGGGGGTGGAGACATTGCAAGGGATCCTGCGAGGGGAGTACGATACCTGTTTGAGGAAAGGGATGACTGTGGTCGATTTTCGGTTGATACTCTACTTGAAGCAATAGCTGGTAATTCATTGGCTTCTTCTTGTTCTGAATCTCCTGATGAGCTTGTTTCGTCGGCAATGGTAGGTCGAGTAAGATGTGAATCTCTCGTGTGTGCATATGGTGTATCTGGTTCGGAGACTGTTGAACCCGAGGCATCCGAGCCAGGTGATTTAGATAGAGTCCCTAGGATTTATCATTACAGGAAGCTGCAAGGTGTTGGTGCCAAACAACGTACTGCTCATGACGATATTTGACGGATCACCGCTGTATGACTCCAGTTCTTCGACGAGGTCTTGTGCAACTGTTTTATCAGAGTACCGTCGTAGGACCTAAAATTACGGAAACGTAAGAAGCAGATAACTTGAAACTCTAACAATAGATACCTTTAGAAGCGCTTCAACATACAACCACTTGGCTTCGTAAGAGTCTAAATCTCTGTGCTTTGCCCAAGCGTCCCTGGAGTGGTGAAAAAGGTCAGAAAAACAAAGAATGTTCATGAGACTGTTCATACCATTTCGCACGTCCCAACATATCCCACATTCCTGGGCGAGGAGATTTGACATTGCCTGCGGTTGCTGTGGTACCATTCAGCCGCTATACTCATCCGTCAGGTGAATTGGCTAATACCTTGTTTAAAAAGGCTGTAAAATATCAGTTTCTGAGAACAAGGAGATGGAAGAGTTATACACACCTGTACATAGTTAACTTTTCCTCATAATCAGTCTGAATTGGGCCTGTCTTGGGCAAGCTTTGCACGATCTCTACTGCCCTGTCAAACTGAGCGTCGATAAGTTCCCTAGAGGCCATTTCGCGATGAATTCAATTAGAGAAAGGTAATTCAGAGGGACAAAAAGTTAAAGGTCTTCTGAAAGTAGTTGAAAGGAGACTTTGCGGGGAGAGTGTTCACACAACCTTGGACGATGTCGTCGAATGCGCCCGACACGTGAAATGCAATGAGCAAAAGCAAATTAACCGGTTATAGATTACGTGAGCATCCTCTTGATGAGTTTTGGGCTTTAAGCTGTCTGTCACTCATACCACCACCAACATCACCACGACCACCACTTGGAGTCATTTTTTAAATTATTATTTGAGACTGCTTTATATTATTTCGAACGATCTGCGTCTTTCTTACTCTGGCGAACATATGGAAAGGCCATCATGGCTCTCAGGTTGTCTGCTGCTAGCTCTGTGTGTTCTCTGCCAGCAGTCTTGTCACGGTTTTCCAAAAACATATCTCTATCTTTAATCATTGTAATTGAATCCACGCGTATCCTATTTTCGCTTGTGGTCAGCCGAGTTCCCTGTCGCTCTGTCAGTGGACGAGGCTCGTGTCACCGTGTATCATCAGTCTGAGCTCTGCGATAATTTTAGCACCTCGGCCCAAACTTATTTCCTCTGTCTTCTATCTAAGCTCGCCTATCCTGATAGATATTTTCCGAATTACGGATAAACTATCATTTACGATGCCTTCTACTCTAAAAATAACTCACTGAACCATGCTGTTTGCGCTCCTTCAAATCATTTACTCGTTGCGATCCCAGTCCAATGACTACATCTACGCTGTACCCAACGCTGTCCAGCATCTGACTACGCTTTTGTTATCAATGTTGCACCACAAGGTGATCTTCTTATTCGTTTCGTTTCAGGACTGAAACTGGCAATCTTGCAAAGCATTGTCCTTCACAGACAGTTTGAACACGCGGTAGAGTGCTTCTCTGTGCCCCTTAAGGCTTTTCAGACCTTCTAATCATTACGTTGTCTTCGTCTAGTAGGCTGCAACCCACATGCGCAACGAAACACCATTTTGTTATCGCCAGAGATGCCATTGGGGCCCAATAAGCCTTTGAAGCCTTGCATGAAACACTTAAAAAGAGCCATGTCCTCGTTGTCAATCCTCACTTGACTCCCCAAGTACAACCAGCAGAACTTTCAAAATGTTCAGCTCTACTCTTGTCAGCTTCGTGTTCGGCGTCTCTGCAGTGTTGGCAAACACCATCGCCAAAAGGTAGGCGCTTGTCACGCTTCTTTTCCTTTCTTGGCTGATCTTAGCTGCTTCGCTCTAGGACTTGCGGTACCGTCATCAGTGACGAAAAGCTTGCTCTGGCCGAAGCTCACTTCAAGGCCAACAAGGTTGTCCCTAACGGCACCTTTTCGACTGAGGCCGCCACCATCAATGTACGTTTCAAGCAATTTTGCGCGTGCACACAGACTAAGAGCACTGTTCCCCCCCCCCAGGTTTACTTCCATGTCATTCAGTCAAGCACCTCTTTGTCTGGTGGAAACATTCCGTGAGCAGTAGTGGAGCTCTTGAAACGTTAACCATCCTAAACCCCATTTTCAACCAGCGACTCACAAATCACCAACCAAATTGCCGTCATGAACAAGGCCTACGCCAGTGCTGGCATTACTTGGGTCTTGGCTGGTACCACTCGCACGACTAACGCTGGCTGGTTCTCAAACGTCGGCCCTGGTACCTCCCAGCAAACCTCAATGAAGAACACCCTCCGTACAGGAACTGCTCGTGATCTTAACGTCTACACCGTCGGGTACGTTTTTGTTTTCGAATTGCATGTCGGCATATCACTGACGGATTCTCTCGGTCTGTTCAGTTTCCAGAGCGGAGCCGGTGCTGGACTTCTCGGATATTCCACCTTCCCTTCAGACTACAACTCAAACCCCAAGGATGACGGTGTCGTTATCCTCTACTCTTCCCTTCCCGGAGGCACTGCCAGCCCCTACAACCTTGGACAGGTACGTTGACAATAGCTGACCCTTGTTTCTGTGCTTGCAACTAATCTTGCAATACTAGACCTTGACCCACGAAGCCGGCCACTGGGTCGGTCTCTACCACACCTTCCAGGGCGGATGCTCCGGCTCTGGTGACCAGGTCTCTGATACTCCTCCTGAGGCTTCCGCCGCTTTCGGTTGCCCAACTGGCCGCGACACCTGCAGCGGTGGAGGAGTTGATCCTATCCGTACGTAATCACTGTCCCTTGAAAATACGCGTAAAGCCCTGACATTACCCTTTAGACAACTTCATGGACTACACCGACGACTCTTGCATGACTGAGTTCACCGCTGGCCAAATTACTCGCTTGAAGTCTCAGATCGCCACTTACCGTGGTATCAGCGCTTAATGCCTCGTAGCTTATCACTATCATACATCAGGAAGGAAAGCGACTGGGGAGATATGTAGCTGTGTCCGTTCGCATGCAAAACACGCTTGTTTAATGACACAAAAGTTGAAATCTTGTACGTTTTTGAGTTTCGTGTGGTTATTCAGGATGCCCACATGAGTCCAATGTTTTGAGCTTCTGTAACCATGCGGATCACTTGTCTGGTTTTGCCACATCCTGCAACATCACACAACAGAAGCTAATAGAAGCCATCTTCAAACTTGTGACTCGTTGTAAGTATGCGACGTACATAACATGTCGATATTCTTCTAAACTGCATGCCATTCGGCGCAACGGGGTTTATTCCGACTGTCCCCCGAAATCAAATTCGGATTTCGGAGGAGTCTGTATACATATTCCACAGGTGCAAATCCTATTCAATGCACTGTCATTGTCATATGATGGTGTTCTGGTACCGTTAACTGAGACCTTTGTGCATCCGAAAACTCGTGCACCTCGCTCTGTCTGTAGGTCCAACAGCTTGGCAAGGTTCCTCATACATTCGCAGCTTAAGAGTCTTGACACTGACAGAGCTTGTGCCAACTCTTCCGAGTCAGGTGAAGGGAAATAATTCGGATTCAGGCTGTATCATGCAGCGCTTGATAGTTGAGCTTGAGCTTCGAGCTATGCGTCGAGATAACAACCTCGTGATGACTTCGGTCACTATAATCTGCCTGCGTGGTAGAATAATCATGTTGGCATTCGACGGAGTGCAGCACAAACCTTATCGCCCAAGGGGATTCGCTATCTTCCAACGCGACATGAATGAGGACGCGCTTCTTCAATTATCTATCTACCCGCGGCCGGCGAAGGGGGTATGCGTCGGTGGGCCTCATTTTCAGGCGTAGGGACATTTCTTGGCCCCCCTGCGTGCTCATGAATACCCTGAGTCTTGGCTATACGCGATGTGGTTCTTCACGAGTTTTATGTTGAACCCCCACATTGCCTGCAAATCCTGTGGTCTAAAATCTATCAGCTACACATGCGTCTACCTTTATCGTGAAGCAACTTCATGCAGTCCTTTTGACGGGCTGAATCTCTCTAATGTCCTTGGCAATCGTTCCTCCTCCAATCGTCAAGGTATAAAAATCCTGTAGTTGCGAGCCATATTCCTCAGAATCCTCAGGACTTCTTCGCCATCCGACCTCTTCAACATGCAATTCCGCAACATCCTTTTGGCCCTGGCTCTTGCTGCCACCTCTGTCGTTGGGAGGTCCGGATGTGGCACAGAAATTTCCGACGAGGAGATCGTCAAGGCAGAGGCTCACTTCAGAGCCAACAGGGTCACCCCCAAGATGGCCAAGGGCACCTCCAACATCGCTGAGGCTGCCACCATCAACGTCTACTTCCACGTCGTCTCTGCAGGCACCACTCTTGCCCAGGGATACGTCCCGTAAGCTTATCTCTTCCTTCGTTTGGAGCTGAACTGACAAAAAGCCGATCTTTAGTGACTCTCAAGTCCGCGAGCAAGTCGATGTCCTCAACGCCGATTTCGCTGACACCGGCTTGACCTTTGTCCTCCGCAACATCACCCGCACCACCAACAGCGGCTGGTTCAACAACGCTGGTCCCAGTAACTCCCAGCAAACTGCCATGAAGAACGCTCTCCGCGTTGGCGGTCGCGCTGACCTCAACATCTACACCGTTGGGTAAGGTTACCGCTTTGTTCATCAAGATATTTAAACTCACTTGAATGGAATAGCTTCAAGTCTTCCTCCACCAGCGGTCTCTTGGGATATGCTACATTCCCATCCAGCTACTCCAGCTCCAACAAGGATGATGGTGTCGTTGCCCTTTTCTCCTCCCTCCCAGGAGGTACCACCACCAACTACAACCGCGGCCAGACCATGACCCACGAAGTTGGCCACTGGGTCGGTCTCTACCACACCTTCCAGGGCGGATGCTCCGGCTCTGGTGACCAGGTCTCCGATACTCCTCCTGAGGCTTCCGCTGCTTCTGGATGCCCCGTTGGCCGTGACACCTGCTCTGGCGGAGGAGTTGACCCCATCCGTAAGTGCATTTTTCGCCTGATAAAAATGAGGCCTTGACTGATATACACCCCCCACAGACAACTTCATGGACTACAGCTACGACTCCTGCATGACTGAGTTCACCCCAGGACAGGTCACCCGCCTCAGGTCCCAAATCTCCACCTACCGTGGCATCTCTGCTTAAAATGTTTTGATGAGAACGTATTTAGACGCACAGTTGTATCTTGTATAACCTATAACTGTAAAATAGTATTGCTTTGGTGAAAACTCATTCTGAATTGCGCAAAATTTATGAGACGGACCTCTGTTAGAATTGGCAAATCACGGAGTTTTGGTTGACCATATATGATAGAAAGGCTTGACGGAAAATGAGTATCCAATGAATTAGTGACATGGACTAAGGTAGGCTAGACGTCAGCCGAAACGACAATTTATGCCGAGGGGAAGAGAGTTTCTTGCATAGTGTGTGGTGGTTAGGTGAAGTTGAAATCAAACAGCAATTACAACGCAACCGTATTCAAGATCTTTGGAAAGCAAATTGCGATATAAAATTAAAAACTATAAGACACTGTCGCAAGTTCGTCAACTAGGATAACAGAAGAAAGGCGAATAGCACTTACAATAAGGTATTATGACGACGAGTTTTCAGTCGGTGAAGACGGCGAAGAATTTAGTGCTGAAGTAGGTACAGCTTTCGATTTTCCCTCCTTCCAGTTATACTTCAACGCGCCACGAATACGTTCTTCCCGTGGGCTAACAAGTTTGCCTACAGAGAAAAAGGGAAGCGTGAATTGGTATTGGATTATGGATCTGTTATAGGTGGACGCACCTTTCCAGTAAAGCTGGCCCCATGCTTTCCCGTGTTTTCCCTCGCATTTGAACTTGGTTCTGGTTACTACCCAATACGACTCGTCAATTTGCTTGGAACTCCATCGTGTCTGGTGTACAGAGGCACCAACTCCGCCTTGAGGTGTTCGCGATAGCACCTCGTAGAGGTTTCCCGCTCTGGGTGCAAGAACCGGGGGGAGTTCACCCTTCTTCAAAGGGATAAGTTGTTGAAGAGTTCTTGTGATGGAGCTACGAGTTGCTGAGGCTGCCATGAGTAATGGAGGTGAATGAGCAAAAGTCAAGAAATTGTTTCCAAAATAACTTTTGTCCAAATTCAAACTCAGCCGGAAGTTCAGGCTCTCATGTTGTCCATCGCGTCAAAGCGGCTACTTCCTCGTCTTTATTCATTGTCGACGACATCAACTTCAAGAACGGCATCTACGGACGCGTTGAACAATGTAAAAATCGAAACAGATGAATTTGGTATCCCCACCACGCCAACATGGTCGGTCAACGAGTTGTTGTCTTCATACCCTTCACCCAAACTATCGCCGGAAACAGTTGAACGTCTTTACAAACTCTCAGCATTGATTCCTCCAGCACGAGACACCCCGGAACAACAGACAGTTGTCAGGGATTTGGAGCAGATGATCAGGCTGGTGGAAGCCGTTCGCCTCATTGACACAACGGGAGTGACACCCGTCCCCAGAGCTGTGAAGGAAGACGCCGACAAACAAGCATTTGCGGACAGTATACCTGAGGCTACTGGAAGGAAGCTACTCAAATACGCATCTCGTGTGCAGGACAATCTATATGTCGTGAACAAGGCCTAATTGACAAAGTGGGTATGATGATTGAGATATTGTTACATGTACAAGTACTTATGATGATGATACATTCAAGCAGTGTTAGCATTGAGCAAGATATGTCCTCCAGTCGAGCCGAAACCGCCTGCACCACGAACAGTTTCTTCGAGGTCCTGTTGTTGTTAAGAATCAGGGAACAATTGGAATGCACCAAGTAACTGTGACATACATCGACTTCCTGGACTTCTGGAGTATAAATTCTTTCGATGATCAATTGGGCTATCCTGTCTCCTTCTTGGACTAAAAAAAATGGATAAGAAAATGTATTATAGAAAGAAAATACAACAAACCTTCGAAATCTTTGTCAGAGTGATTGAACAAAAGAACGAATACGACACCGCGGTAGTCAGCGTCGATAACACCAGCGCCTGTTGCGATCATGAACTTGGAAGCTATCGAGCGAAAGTTCAGTTATATTTGAGAAGGTGAAGCTGATGAAAGCAACCACAATCCACTTACCCAACCCACTTCGGGGTGCTACGCGTCCATAGGTGCCAGGAGGAACAGCAATGGAGATCTGGGTATCCACGAGGGCCTTTCCTCCAGCAGGGATAACCTTATGTTCAGCACTAGATGGCATGAGCTGGGTTTTCAAGATCAAGCAAATGATTTAGTTACCTGTAAAGATCATAACCAGCTGCCAAAGCTGAACCCCTCGTCGGGAGCTTGGCCTTTGGAGACAGACGCTTAATCAAGAGGTTGGGAAGAGGTGCAGGCGACGCGTCTGAAATGGACATTTTTCTCTTTTTTACTTGAGGAATTTCGATTTCAGTGGACATGGATGGAAAAAAAGAGATCAAGGCGTGTAAATTGACCCCTGCAAAGATTTATGGAGACGCGTCAAACTGAGTTTGAATTCAAAGGTCGTGTCAACTCCGCTCTTCTACGTTTTCAAAAACGTTCTGCTTAAATTATTGCCTCGTGTCTTTTTTATACCCCATCGCGTGTAAATTTTATAATTCAACGTATAAATACTGAAATTTCTTTATTTAAAAGAAATACTGAGAAAATGAATAAATGAGCGGCTAACGCGATCATGTGATCTCCAGTTACAAATCCCCCTTTCCAAGTTTACAGCACTTCTACCTTGAACCACCACAGCTAACCACGATGCCAACAGGAAATAGCTCATTTTTAGGTCAAGCACCTATTACGACCTGGTTTTCAAAGAAGTCTTCTACGGCTCACATACCGGTCAAACGAAAGCAGCCAACTCCAGATTCGAGTCAATCGACACCGTCTGGTACAGTGAAGAAGTCCAGAACATCTGGTTCAAATGCGCCTAAAGCAGCGGATCAACAAACTCAGTCTTCATTTAAACCGTTGAATTATTTACAACCAAATTCTGGACACGCGTATTCACCACACACTCCTCAATACAAGTCCTCATCACGGAACAACACAAGCCTGCCTACCCCTCCAGAGTCTACCAGACCAACCACAAAGCCCTGGAAAACAGGTCCAGATCTACACACGCCCTCTGATGCAGATACAGAAAAGGATAACATCTTTGGTGATGTCGTCTCAGCCCCAACACGCGCGTTGTCAGCGGGCTTTTCTTCCTGCACTGTCATTGACCTGTCGGATGATGAAGCCATGTTTGCAGACCAGGAAATACCTTCCTCACAAACGCAGGAACTAGATATTACCTCCTTTTCCTCGACCAATGATTTTGTGGCCTCATCTCAGAGTCAACTTCTTGATATTTGGGAAAACCCTTCCCCAAGAAAAAACAAACGTTTGAAGAATGCTGTTGCACCAGAACCGACCTTGGAGATGATTCCAAGTTCCCAAACACAGGAATGGGATCTCGAAATACCTCTAATCAACACTCAGACCAGGTCGGTCGATAATCTTTTCTCCGTTTCAGCCTTGTCTTATATTCCCTTCAGGTTCCAAAGCACTAAGCCTAACGCCCGGCCTCTCAACAAAGACCTCTTCGGAAGCTTCTCTGATCATGCGACTGACGACAGTCCGCTGGATGACATATGCGCTGAGCTTGACGTTATAGCTTCATCAAGCGCCGCTCGCACCAATAGAAGAACTTTAAGTGATCCACAGTGCCTCGAGGTGGACCAAACTTCAGCTGCTCCTCTAGCTGAGAAGGGGGTGGATGCTGATCGAAACAATTCGCATTCCGCCCCAGATTTACCAGAGCTAGATGTGTCCGATTTAAACCACGACAACACCCCCACGAAACCGACTCCTTCCCCAGAGCCAGAACAGAATTACCAGGAATCCCAGCAGGATGAAAGCATGCCTGAGGTGGTCAAGGACTTTCTGGACATGTTTGGAAGCATGGAAGGAAGTTATCCGCCTGACTTTCCAGAATCACTCAAAGATTGATCCCTGGCATTCTACATACTTTTTGGATAGAACGTTTGGAAACACCATGGCCCATACCATTTATTGCATCATACACAACTTTCGCACTGTACCATACCAGAACATACTTTACGATGCCTACATATTAATCAATTTCGGATCTCAATATTTGATGTAGCGATCCAGGAGTGGCAGGGGTTGCGGACCATGACCTGCAGCGCATCTTAGGAATGATCAGCAGCAGCACGTGTAGTAGCAGCAACCCTATTTCAGCTTCCCGATAACGTTTGGAACGTTATCATCCATCTCTTTTCATTCCTACACCCATAATCTACCATGTCTGGACGTCTTGCTAACAAGGTGCGGGTGTTCTTAACAGTTTGCATTTTAGTTTTTGCTAACTGGATCTGATTCTTTGGACAGGTCGCGCTAATCACTGGTGCAGGATCGTATGTGCGCTTTCGCTGAAAACTATAAACGCGATCACGTTCCTCCGATGCTGATCATATTTTGTCTTCTTTCATCCAAAGTGGCATTGGGCTTGAGTCCTCGATTCTTTTTGCTCAGGAGGGAGCCAACGTCGTCCTCGTTGATATTAATATCGCCAACGCGGAGAAAGGGGCAAAGATTATTTCAGAGCGCTTCCCTAATGTGAAGGCTATTGCAACCAAGGCTGACGTTGGCAAGGAGGCCGACGTTAAAGCTGCAGTCGACCTTGCTGTCAAAGAATTTGGCCGCTTGGATGTTATGGTACGCTGTCCTACACACAGGACACTGTTTGCGGTCGATGTACTAACCCCTGTGTTAGTTCAATAATGCAGGTCAATCACCCTAACCGCGATATCGAACGATTCCAACGCGTCAACTCATGTGGATCCATTTTTTAGGTATCATGCACCCTGAAGACGACAATGCTCTCAATACGGAAGAACGTATCTGGGATTTGACGATGCAGATTAACCTCAAGGGAGTTTGGTGGGGTTGCAAATACGCGATCCTTGCCATGCGCGAAAACCCTACGGATGAATCTAAAGGTCTCCATGTCGGTGGCAGCATCATCAACACAGCCAGTTTCGTGGCGATAATGGGGGCTGCGACGCCTCAATTAGCATGTACGCTTCATTTCAGAACCTTCTCTGTCACTGTCGATGAAGCTCACCCACTACTCCACTCATTTCGCAACAGATACCGCCTCCAAGGTAAGCCATGATTCGACGCCTGGGGTCATATGTGAGTCCTTTAATTTTGATCCTAGGGCGCTGTTCTTGCTATGAGTCGCGAATTGGCGATGGTCCACGCTAAAGAGGGTATCCGAATCAACTCTTTGTGCCCGTAAGTCGCTTGCTATCTCATAAATCAGAGTTGATATCCTAAAGCAATACCCAGTGGCCCACTCAAGACGCGTAAGTCTTCG
The DNA here is from genome assembly GCA_002938355.1 of Panaeolus cyanescens. Lineage (NCBI taxonomy): Eukaryota > Fungi > Basidiomycota > Agaricomycetes > Agaricales > Panaeolus > Panaeolus cyanescens. Next base: position 139,401 of record NHTK01001168.1, read on the forward strand.
GCGCCGTGTCCAAGAACCATCTTTTTCATAGACACTTTGCAGCTCTTCTGATGGACTTTCTCAATACCGAGGAGAAGCGCCAGCGTAGGCTCGTGCACTTGCCCATGGGTCGCTTTGGAGAAGCTGTGGAACTTGCCAAAGCAGCTCTTTTCTGTGGGTTTAGTTCTGGGCCTTGTGCATTCCGACGTGTTCTAATGGTTTTATTTGGCAAAATCTATTTTTACAGTGGCTAGCGATGACAGCAGCTATGTCACGGTAATGCACCTAATTCAAACCCATAATCACATTCTAATGCCAGTTTTTAGGGCGCTGACTTTACCGTTGATGGTGGATTATCCTCGGCTTATGTGACAGCTTTGGGTGAACCCGCTCTCGCCCCACCTGCAAGCCTTATTTGAGGGATTTGAGGACTGGCTTGTAACCTGGACTCATTCGAGACGAATGTAACTCCACGAAGAAAACAGAAACATACATTACTCCTTGAGATGTGTACAAATTGAGCACGACAATAACACAAATGAGATCCTAGAAATATTCCCATTACCTACTACCTTGTGAGTTCCAAAGGAACAAAGCAGAATACATCAGAAAAAAAAGGCAATCATTGGGCCTTTTGCCTCTTCTTATCGCCCTCCGCTTTACGAATGCGAGTGACTTCCTTGCCAATACCGTTTATAATACGTTTATGCATATCAGGTCGGTATCCGAGGGTGAAGAGAATTTCAAGGTGGACAAAGAAAGGAGCCAAAACGACGGCTAATGACAAGAAATTGTTTAGTAATTTGAAAAGCAGACAGCCGGTGGGGAGAAATACCTCCGAGAAGGTTATCAAGCAATGCGGGGGCTCGACCTTCGGCAAACCCATGACCGATGAACTGAGCAATCCATGAGAATGCATGAATGGCAATGGCGGTAGTAAGGTAGTCTGGCCTCTGAGCGAATGCTGTTGCAGTCAGAGATGTGAGAACCATCTGTGGGGCGTAGAGAAGCTAGTTTCCAGAGGTTAATGTCGCTACATAAACATAACATGTAGCGAGTAACGTACAGCAGCAGTCGGTTCAAGCAGTAAATAGTATGCCAGGTAGACAGCCGTCATGAGAGAGGCATAGTTGGTATCAAAGACCAGCCATTCACTGAAAACGTGGTGGTAGGCCGGAAGAAATGGGACCTGTCCCAGAGGTGCGACAAGTGCTTGGAAAGACCTAGAGATATATAAATGAAATATTGAATACAGTGTTTGTAGTTCCGGAGACATACCAGACGATCAACGGTACACAGATGACATGGATAAGAACGTTGATTTTGTTGGAATGGTATGCCCCATAGAATACGAGCTGTGGTAGACATGAGTGTTAGTGGCAGAGGGTTTGAGACGATGAACGAACCTGTTTGTCAACGTTGAAGATGTCTGCGATGGTCATGATGGTTCAGATTAGAGTTATGGATTCACAAGAGAACGGACTACTGCGAACATAAAAGTCCATACCTGACCTATGTCACAAGGTTATATAAATAAAGTCTTGAGTGATTTCCCCCTTTTGATCCCCGAATCTACTTTCCTAACTTGGAAATACCAAATATCACACACACACACATGGCACTTGATCACGTGCTATCCAACTCCAGTCCAGCGTCACCGACCACGACAGCCTTTAAACAACTTTCATATTCAAACAATGGTCCGCTCAACTATTATTGCCAGAGCATCGGACGCTCTTCCCCTCGCTGCCAGTGTCGACGATGAACAGGTATTTATTTTGAATTCATCCAATTTCCAACACTTGACCAACGCGCGACGTGTCATTTCCGCCAATAGACGGAGCAAGCACTTCAAGAACACAAGCAACAATCGAAGCTTATTTTTCGGCGTATAACTCCTCAAGCTGAGCCAAGATGCTCTATAGAGAGTGGACCGTATACTCTGCAGTATGATAATTCTTTTATTTCTCTGAAAGAACACCAGACTGACAATGACCTCCTATAGCTACCTCATCGCAGACAATGTTGTATTTCTGACGATTGCTGATAAATCCTATCCTCGAAAACTCGCATTCTCTTACTTGGACGAACTATCAAAAGAGTTCTCAAATACATATGGACCAAAGGTAGATACTGTACGGAAACCATATGCCTTTGTCGGTTTTGGTAAGCAACAATATGTTGTGTTCCGTTACAATACTCTTAACCGTGTTTTTAGACACTTTCATGTCCAAAACCGCAAGGCTATACAGAGATACACGAACGGCTAATGCAGCAGCGTCATCTTTGGATAAATTGAATGATGACCTTCAAGACGTGACCAGAATTATGACCAAAAACATGGAAGAGTTGTTGTGGAGAGGAGATTCCCTTGACCGTAAGTTATTCTTCGAATCCATCGTCAGCCACTGTATTAATTGTTTGTGTTTTAGGAATGTCCCATCTTTCCACATCTCTTCGTACCGAATCTGAAAAATACCGTAAAGCCGCTAGAAACATTAACGTTCAGGCTATGCTTCGCCAGTATGCGCCAATAGGTGCTGTTACGCTCCTGGTCATCATTCTCCTTTACTGGCGGTTCTTCTAGGTATGCTTAGTCGAGTAGATTTGTGCTTTACTTTGGATTTTTTTTTTTTGTATTGTAATAATTATCATGCACTATGCCTATTATTATTTTTATGGTCTTTTTGGTTGAGTTTGATGTGATTTTTGATTTCTTTTCTGACCTAAGCTTTATGACTGCTGGCATCATGATCCCAAACGGAGTTTTGGTGGTTTCAAGATGAGAGTTCTATGTCCATTCAAACCTGCTTTTATCATTAAAACTTCGGACCTCACGACAACAGGTCCAAGGGCTTGGTACAAACACGTTTTGACGTTTCTCAATTTCCATTTCATTTAAATATATAACCAACTGTTACATATTCCTTTCACTTGCCTCTTCACCATCATTGCCACAGGTCGTCTTTAGATGTACAGATCAACATCTCCTTATCGTGCGCCTTCACCGTATGGTGCGCCACCACTTGTGGATCATCATCTCCAACAACTCCCCAGCGGCGCAGCCCAAGTCGGTCCAGGTGCAGTCACCTACACCGCATCTGTTGGACCAGATGGACGCCCTATTTATCAGCAGTTCAAGTGAGTCTTGTCTTTATCTGCTCTTATCCGACAGCTGTATCTAACTATCGAATTGATTGACTACCTCGCACTCGTAGAGCAGTTGCAGCAAGGTAAGTGTCCAGTATGCTCAAGCATCGTTTGCTCAATATCAAATGATCCGATGGCAGTTATCAGACCCCTAAAGGCATCGTGAACGGTATTCAATGGGTGCCATCGGAAGCTACTAGGACATTGCCACAGGGTGTCCAGATTGGAAGCAATGTTAATCCCATGGTGCAGTCTCTCCATTGCATACTTTGATTTTGCCTTACGATAAACATAGGAATACACTTCGAGCCGACATTCATCCTACATGCCATCCAACGACCCGTCTGACCGACATGGTAGATCCACTCCATCAGACTGGTAGGGAGACGCCACTACATTTCATAACCTAGACCTTACACTAACTACCAAGTTCCGCAGGTATGACGATAAGGCCAGGAGGAGGGCAGCTGCTCAAGCAAAAAGTGAAGCCGAATACGAGCTGAGGCAGGCACGTGAACGCGATTCTCATTCGAATCCCAGCGCGCGCGAACGGCGCAAGAGCTTCAGCGCCTCTGCAGCGGCGGGCCAGTCGTCCGTTGCGTTTCCAGACAATTCGAATGCTGCTCCATATGCTAGTCACCCATCATTAAACTCTTATGGTACCAGTCCTTACACCATTGTCAACGCTGCGGCACTCGGGACTCAGCCCTCGACTGCATCTTCATCCCACTACCGTTCCGCGAGCGCTTCTTACGACCTTGCAAGGCAAATGGAAGACCTTGAGGTTGATTCTAGTCGAAGGGATCATGCACGCCGTACCAGAAGGATTAGTGGCAAATCGTCCTCCCGCCGACAAAGCGTTCACGAGTCAACGATGAACGGTCATGGATACCCTCAAATCTCATCATACCATACCTCCCCAAATATGCAACCAGCAACTATGCCATACGGGACAGCTGGCTCAACTGGTTATCCCTCTTCAGCTTCTTATGGTGTAACAGGTCCTCAGGTTTACCCTCCTGGTCATGTTCTAGAAGGACACCCAATCGCGGGCAGTGTTGGGAGCGTATCTAAATCCCGTCCATCGTCAAGACATGGATCTCGGCCTCCCTCTCGAGCACCCTCTCCCAACCGCAGTAAGTATTTCCTTGTGGTACTCTGTGTCATCCTCATTACTGATACATTGAATATTCTAGTATCATCCTATGATTCTTATGGACAATCAAACTCTACTTCCTATGAATCATACCAACTTCCTGCGCCAGAGGCATTTTCTAGACCCATAGTGATCAACAACAGCAACACATTTGCGCCATTTGAACCCATGCGACTCGTGAAGATGGATGAACTCTTTGATCCCCACCCAAAGTTGAGCAAGTTGCCACCCCAACTTATAAACCATGATGTCCATCCAGAAGACTGGAATCGTTTCATCGTCGTGAGTAGAGGATCAGAAGTTATCATATAAGCCGCTCAATATTATATGTGCAGGACCTGGGTCGGTCGTGGACGGGACAACTACCAGTTTCCGTTGGAAGAGACGGAAAGCCACCCAAGGCATCAACACTAGCGTCGGATCTCATCGACTTGTGGAACGTGTCCTATTTCTTTCCTCGTGCTATAGAGATGGTCGTTTTCAAAGGCTGCGAAAGGAGAACGGGACCCAAAGCTGGAACATTTGAACGCAATTGGCCTGGTTTCAACGAGAATGACGAATCCTCTTCGGAATCATCCTCGGATCCAGACACTTCCGAGTGCGATGTTCCAGCCGTGAGCTCGTATGGTCCAACAGGCATGCCACAGCCAACTCTGGCCGATATGCAGAATGCACGACGACGAAGGTGGGAGGAAAAGCGGCGTAGGCGTAAGGAAAAGAGGGCTCGACGAAAGGCGAGGGCTCGTCAGAGGGAATACAGTGTGTATATTACTTATACACCAATGAGGACACCCAATGGTGTATACCCTAATTCACCTCCATCCATGATACCTCCTGGTTATGCACCTTTCCAGCCTCCTACAATGCCAGTTCCCTACGGAAAGGCACCTAGTCACAGTTATGGGGGATACTGATAATGAACATTATGACCTTGTTACGTGCTTTGATTTGGAATTCTTGCTTTGTGTTTTCCTGTTATTTTCCTTATTATAACGTTTCCCAAAGTCCCACAGAACGATGCGCAGTGATGCTTTAAATAATAAATGCATTATATACAAATACAAAGGGTTTATCGATGTATGATATCTGAGAAACTTGGACAAATGATCAGCCACGACTTACCAGCCTCGACCACCACCCCTGGGGGCATTATTATAAGATCCCCTACCCCTTTGTGCGTAAGGCTGATTCTGTTGTTGTTGTTGTTGTTGTCCATAACCACCATACCCGCCGTAACCGCCGTAAGAGGAGGATCCTCCCCCGCCATAATTTCCGTAGTTCCCGCCTCCCCTTCCATAACCACCATAACCTCCTCCTCCTCCCCCGCCACCGTATCCCCCTCCACGGCCATAACCATTGTTATCATTACGGTATCCCCCATAGCCATTTTGCGGTGGTGCTCCATAACCTCCTCTGCCACCATAGCCACCCCTCGAATGTGAATCACCACCTGCATAGTTGTTGTAACCCCCTCTGCTGCCCCTTCCTTCATTTTGACTAGCATAAGAAGATGTATAGCTTGTTGGCGTAGCATAGGATTGTCGAGGGTATCCGTTTTGCTGATAACCATTACGGCTACGATCTCCATAGGACTGCGATCCATAATTGTTCGGCCGAGTGTGGAATGGGTCATTACGCATTCCCCTGTCCATACCACCACCCCGTCCAGGTCCACCTCCACGATCCCATCCTCCGCGGCCGCGGCGTCCACCGTTGCGAGTAACTTCCAAATCTTCTCCAGTCAGAACCCGGGCAGGTCTCTTGACCCCAGGCAGAAGCACTGAGCGATGGGGAATCAATTGCTTTGGGAAGTAATATCGAACAGAAAGGGATTGGTCGTTTTTGATATCTGGCAGACCCTGTTCCGACAGGGGGCAGTAATACGTCGACCCAGGAATACATTCGGGATTGGGTAACACGCTCCCGCTCATTCCTTTGCTGAGGTTGACGTCTATGGGTACAGGCTATATAAAGCAAATTAGATCGATAGTGCTAGATCATTGGAATGACTGACCTCTTGACTCTTCCGTTTACCGTAGAGCGCTTCGTAGAATGGATAAATAGGGTGGTCCACAGCGGCAAAAACAACATTGTCGCCCCAACTGTTGCGTCTCCTCTCATCGTCAGTGATGTTGGGATATTCTTTCGCCATGGCGTCCAGCAGTCTCTTTTCATCAATGAAAGGCAAAAGGGCTACCCCTTGCCATGCCATCTTTTTACCGTTCATATCAATCTCGAACGTTGGAGGGTAGAAATCGATGATGGGTGATTCCTCCTCAGTCATTAATGAGTGGAACACTTTGGGAATGTGCACTTTACTGGGTGGGAGTGAGAAAAAACAATCAGAACACACAATAATCGGCTTGCCTTGCTGCAGGGAAAACGCCCATTAACTGTTCGAAAGGTTTGAAAGGTTGACCCAGGTCAAACTTGATATCCATTTTGTCGATTTCCTCGAAATCGGCAGCAAATGGAGCGAAATGGTATGGATAATACCATTGCCAGGACGGTGTCTATCACAGATTATGAGCTGAGCGAATGCAATGAGATATATGGAAGTGCTTTACCCCTTGGTAGTAGTAATGAAGAACCCAGCACAAGCCCTCCACGTAATGTTTGGTAACTCTGTGAAAAAGGTTTTAGCTCTCACAATCGTCTCCAGGAATGATAACTTACTCCTTCCTAAATTCTTTGTCCGTGAGCTCTACACCGAATTTTTGTCGGTAGTAACGCTCCTTATAACCAGGCTCCCACAATCTACAAGACGTTAACACGTGTTTCGAAAGAAATGATAGGGAAAACATACTTGATGGTATCCTCCTGCTCGACTGTTCCATCTGGGTTCACCTTGAGTGCCAATGCAGTAGTAGCATCACCACTTTCTTCAGGTTCATCATCAACTACGACGACATCGTCTTCACCATCTGCGTCCTCTGAGCCAGGCCCCTCTTCGAATTTTCGTTTTGCACCTGCAATTCCGTCATCCTCGATCATAGGGTGAACATCATCATTGAAGAGCCCCTCGGCAGTGTCAGCGGAGTGGCTCCTATTTGCGGACACTTTGGAGGTATCGGGACGGATCCCAAGACCAGGGACATCATCCATATCCTCATCTTGAGTAGGAAGGGGGTTGGGTGGTATTACTGGGAGTTGCTCTGCCTCTTGAGCGGGTGCAGATGGTGATGTGACCTTTGCCGAGGGCTTGACGGGAGAAAGCCCTGCAAGCTCAGCTTTGAGAACCTCGGCAGCACTCATATTGGCCATTCGGATGGCACGGCGATTGGCAACAACGTCACGGTTGGAACCTGCCAATGCTTGAACAGCGGCTGGTGTCATTTGAATGGATTCCGCCGTTGGTGCTGCTCCTAAGCCTATGGAATCTGCCTTGGCAGCAAAATCATAAGCAGGTCGTTGTGGAAGAGAGGGATGAGCTGATGACCCTCCATTAGCTGCCGTCTTTTGAGAGGGCGCTGTAGGGGCTGTGGTCAACGCCATCGTTTGCGAAGGCCCGGATTCAAAGCCATTCTCGCGTTGTTGCTGTTCCAATTTACGTCGTTTTGCATTCTGGTCTTGACGTTCTTCAGCTAAGGGTAACAAAAATCAAAGCGTCAATTTAATAACACGTATAAAAGAAAGCGTGGCAGTGAAGTTGCTGAACTGAACTGCCTGGACTGGAGACGGACCTTCACGTCTGCGACGGAAAATTTCGTCCTCCCTCTGTGCAAGACCCTCAAGAATAATCTGTGCTCGAGACAACTCAAGATGTCCGTGATTTGTCATATACCCTCCCATCCTTGGGAGTTCTTGTTTCCATATCTTTAAAAGAGTATCAATGGCACCTTCACGGATCTCAAGAGAGGGGAGATGGGGTAGGAAATCATTGCCGACAAAGAAGATGAGCAGGATCCAATCATCTATTGCTTGTTCGAGGGTAAACGGGAAAGGAAGATGTGGAATATCGAGTTCCACTTCGAGATACTCCCTCAAAATCGAGACATCGAGGAAAATGAATGGCTTTTTCTCTGGTGGGGGCTTTTTCTGTATTTCTGCTTTTGTTCCGGTACACTGCGCAGCATAATGACCTTCTTGTCCGCACATTCGACAGGCAGATGGACTGGTATCATTAGCAAAAACGTCTTCTCGAAGTACCCTAAAGTGAGGTTCATGTGTTGCCAACGCAAGCATGATAAGATCAGCATCCTAATGAGTACATAGCGTCAGATGAGTTAAGTTCCGAGAATAGGGGAAAGTGTGTTGCATACCAATCCGTAAATTACGTGTCGGGTGTTTGGGTCATGCCCGGGATTACTACGTTGGCGCCTGATATAATCCATGATTTTATGCTCCCCCTCACCGGGAACTCCTGCGTCGGAAATGATGACTTGAATCTGTGGAGATTGAGAAAGGTATTTTGGAAACACATATAGTCTGACTCACATTTCTCCATCCTGGGTCTGAATTCATCTTTTGTACAACCCAATACCTCAAAGAACTGGCAAGAAGGTCCATGAAGGGTGTCCCTGGAGTAATGGCATTCGAATCCCATGACTTCTTGTTTTTCTCCTCTTCGGACACAGTTTTGCCCATAGCTGTAATAAAAAGTTGGTATGAATGAAGTGGCGGTAATAGCAGCAAACGGCGCACCTTCCCACAGCAGAATGGACTCTTTCTTTGCTTCCTCCTTTTCCTTTGCCTCCTGTGCAGAACGGAAACGACGGGAGCGCTGTTGATTCATTTTGGCTCGCGGTGCAACTCCGTCTGTTTGTGAAAGTTTTAACGTTGAACGTTTGCATATTCATTGTTACGCACCGATAGCCATAAATAATAGTTTGCGAGGTCGCACCATGTTGACGACCCGCTCCGTGTACTTGAAAACCTCCACCATCATCTCTTCTTCGGTTTCTGGGGCGGGCTGACATATTTGTTAGCAATTTTAAGCGCGGAAACCACGGCTGAAGGCATACCTTGCCCTCTGGATGTGTACATGGATGAACCTGACGGAGAGCGTTAGAAGCTGTGAATTCAGGTCCAGCAGTCAAAGTACTCACGATTCCGTTCATGTCTAGATACAAGTTGTCGAATTCTACGCCATTAGGGTTAGGAAGAGCCATATTAATAGGAACAGTAATCTTTTCGCCATCCTCGGCCTCGTATTTCTCGTCTTCTTCTTCTTCAACAGGAAGGACTGGAATTAAAAATGAGTACACAACAGGCCTGCAACGTTTCATAAGATTTGCGTACTGATTTTGGGATATTTCTTGCTGAGCCATCGAAAAAGTGCGGGAACACCCTGTAATAAGTTTCGGTTAACGAAACATAGAAGCAAAATGATGTGTCTTGTTAAACTTGCCATTTCTGATAGATTCAAGTACTAGTAAAGAGTAAAAAGAATGGAATTGGTAGAATTAGTTTTGGCCAATGACTTATGTATGGTGAGGTTGTGGTGGTGGTGTGCGTTGAAGCTGACTCTTACTGCTGTGGACCCGGAAGTTGAACAGCAAATGTCATCGCCGTGATTGCATAAGGAAAGCATCACGTGCCACTCAAGATCTTCAGCTTCGGCAGTGCCAGATTTAGATAAGACTAGATAGCAAAGCTTAGACCGAGTCACTGGAAAGTGTTCTTTGGTCGCTACATTTACATTCAAAGCTACAATCTTCCAACATGCCAGTTCCATCAATGGCCGATCCACCATTACCAGTCCACAAACCTACAGGCGCTCCATCGCAGAAAAGCATGACAAAGGCGGAGCGAAGAGAACTACAAGAGAAACAGAGAGCGGCAAAACAAGCAGCGAAACAGGCACAACCACAAGGCGGGAAACCAGCTGGACAGCCAGGAAAGGGCCAGCAGCAGGGAGCACCAGCTGCACCTAAATTGAAACCACCACAGACTCCACAAAAGAAGGTTTTTGTTGTGGAAGCCAGCGGGTCAAGGCAACATGCCTCCGGTTCAAGAGATGCGGCGGGGGCGAATGCTGCAGATGCCCCATCGGTGCCTCCTGGGTTACGTATCTTCTCTCATTTTGGACAGCCAAAGGTTGTGGGACATGTTGTAAAGGGAGACATTCACCCCGAGATTGTCAGACTTGGGCTACTTTTCTCTGAATTCAAGATTTCTGGAGCGAATGCAAGATGTATCGCAACATTATCAGCTTTCAAAAAGGTATACTAACATGATCAGTAATGATACATGTAGAGGTGACATTTTTCTTTGCTATGACAGGTCATCCAGGATTACACGACTCCACCCCAGAATACACTGTCGCGCCATCTCATGACCCACCTGTCGCCTCAGATCAGTCATTTAGTCGCTGCTCGTCCCATGTCCGTCACGATGGGAAATGCAATTCGAGAACTCAAGCTCGCCATCAGCAATATAGATATCGACATGGTGGAACAGGAGGTACGATTCATTGGCCTCTGATCGACCTCCAACTCACTCCCTGCGATAGGCGAAAAATACACTCTGTCAAAAAATCGACAACTACATTCGCGATCGTATTATTTTGGCCGGTGCGGTCATTGAACAACTTGCCGGCACAAAGATTAAGGATGGAGATACTGTTTTGACCTTTGGACGGTAAGCGCCCGATGGACATCATGTTTCCAAAAATATTGAACTGATCTCTCGCTTAGATCATCTGTGGTAGAAAAGATGCTGCTTGAGGAACGGCGCAAAGGGAAGAATGTCTCGGTCATCATTGTAGATTCGAAGCCGCTATTAGAAGGTATATCTTGTATTATTACTTCACAAACTAAACTGACGTGCTTTTTACATAGGCAAGCATCTGTTGAAGTCGTTGACTAGCGGAGAGAACCCGATTCCATGCACTTATGCACTATTACCCGCTCTTCCTACCTTACTTACAGAAGTCTCGACTGTGTTCCTGGGAGCGCATTCCCTGTTCTCCAATGGTGCTGTCTATTCCAGAGCTGGCACGGCTATGGTGGCCATGATGGCCAAGGTTCACAATGTACCAGTCGTGGTATGTTGCGAAACCTACAAGTTTAGTGAAGGTGTGATGGTGGATGGCTTTAGCAAGAATGAACTTGGTAAGTCATTCATCGCATTCTTTGACGTTGTAATTTATTTGCTTGTAGTGCCTATTCCTGTTATCCAAAGAACGGCCGGCGAATACAACCCGCCGACAAATCAGAACCTTGAAACGCTAAATCCGCTATATGACTTGACCCCACCAACATACATTACGGCTGTGGTCACAGAAGTTGGGCTTATTCCTCCCAGCAGTATCAGTTCTATACCCTTAGCGCTCGGAAAGACGTCTCTCTGAGTTTCTCTTGGCGAGCATGGTAATTAAGACTCCTCTAGCATTAACTGGTATGAGCATGCAATCTCTATATCAAAGCAAAAGTTATGTATGTAGATTATCATATATATAATAATCCATTGCATCCATGCATTAAGGTGACAATGAACTAAATCCAAATAGTAAATTAGTGGGGGTTATAAGTGTGCGCGTAACAGAGAAAACAAGGTTAGAGCTCTTTCTTGTCTGGCTGCGACTTGGGGGGCTCGGTTTGAGCCAGCCTTTCGCGAATCCAGTCAAAGATGCGATCTGTTGCGTGTTCGACTGGGTGATCAAAGAGGTATGGCAGGGCCGGAACAACAGCAAGGCCGGTAATAGTCGGACCCCAAGCCTGAACGCGTGGATTGGCTGCGTTGCGGAAGGCTTTGCGGGACTGTGCTACGACAGTATGGATGGTGAAGGCAGGTAAAGCCCTAATAGTAATGAGAATATACATGTCAGCTTGTTCTTTTGATGACTCCAGAGAATCGTAAGCGATGACGCACATGGAAGCCACAGACTGGAAGGTTGCTCGCTGCACGGCAGCAAGACCAAGACGGGTTGGCTCTGAGAAGTTGGCAGCCTCAGTTGGAGAAGGACCTTTTTTGTATGACTTGTACGTTTCATATCCAACGTCGCTAAAAGGTAAAAGAAATATCAAACGTGTGCTCAAGATCAAAAAGTATTGGTCGCAATCAAAAGTGATACTGACCCAGAAAGGTATAACCACGAGACACCATAGGCAGCAGTTACGACCCAAGGAGGAACAACAGGTCTAAAAGCTTCTCCAACGTCACTTGTCTTGGAATGCACGTTAAAAGATGAGCATTGTGCAATAGATATTGAAGCTCACATAGGCAACATAACGGGAACCAGCGGTCAAAGCTGTTCTTAGACGTGCACCATAAGCCAAATAACGAACGTTGGAGTCGACTGAATCGACATTGTGTTCTACCAAGTCGTCTACCTTGTCCTGTACGACTTCTACTGTGGATTCTGTGGATGTCATTGAGAAGGGCTGGGAATAAAGAGCCCTGTATGAATTTAGAAGTGTATTTAGAGTCACGTGGTTGTACATTCCTTGAAGTTGACCACAACAGTGACACTGACACTGTCCAGTCCCCAGAGTCGGATTGAACGACGAGCAAAGGCTTTTTTTTTCTGCTTTTTTCTTGAATTATGGATACCCGGACACGCACAGCTTCTCCAAATAACCAAGAAGTTGCAAAGAATGCTACTCCACCACCAACTCAGGACAAGATATCTGCTTATTATTCTCTGGTCTTTCCTCATTTCACTTTCTACATTCAAACTCTTTCTATCACCATCGGTCGTAGATGTGCTCCAAATGCCGCAACATCTTCAACAGCTGAACAGACTCAGGTTGACGTTGACTTGGGTGCATTGAAGAGTGTATCTCGTCTTCATGCCAAAATTGAGTATGACCAGGACGAAGACCGGTTTGTGCTCGTGGTCATTGGCCGTAATGGTGCTTGGGTCGATGGTGTTTGGTCAGGCGCTGGAACACGAGCACCTTTAGGTGAAAGGTGACAATAACTTTTCATTTTCTTTACTTCCGACTTGCGGCTGACAACTTGTTACGTCCACCCTTTCAGGTCTCAAATCCAAATCGCTTCAAGAACCTTTCATTTCGTTCTTCCTCCTCCTCCTCCGCCTGAAGATACCCCTTCGCCAAGCTCTCAGTCATCTACAAATAGGCCTCGTTCACCTTCTGTAGACATCACGTCCATATCTCCACCATCATCGCAGCCTTCGCATTCGCCTCCACCACTACCGGAGGTTAAACTCCCACCGCCCTCGCCTTCTTTATCACCTCAGTTACCGCCTACACCGATACTCGCTCCTGTTCCTAAACTTAAACCTAAAGCTGCATTGCCCCCTCCGCCTCAACTGCCAAATTCCAACGCGATAGGAAAGTCCACCAAGGCAAATCCAAAGAAGCGGAAAAAGAGCGATGTTGACCCGACACCCGTTATCGAACGTCCGAAGCCGGAGGACATGCCACCGAAACCACCTTACACATATGCTCAACTCATTTATCGTGCTATTCGAGATATAGACGGAAAGGCAACACTTCAAGAAATCTGCAACTGGATCATTGACAAGTATGAGTACTATCGCTACGCAGATGGTGCTTGGATGGTAATAGATAAGCTCTCCTTTGTTCGATAAACGTCACTTAATTCTTATATTACAGAGCTCTGTTCGTCATAATCTGTCATCCGGTCGTGCTTTTCTCAAAATGGAGCGTTGTGGTGGTGACAGAGGAAAAGGTTTTTTCTGGTCAATTGACGAGAAATATGCGCAAGCTTTGGAAGAGCAGGAGTCAAAGGCAACCCAAGCTGCTGCAGCTGCAGCTCTGGCACTAGCTTCTGGTTCAACAGATCCAGCAGTAACCAAAGGTCGCAAGAAGGACAAAGGTTCATCTGTTTTGGAACCTCCTTTCAAGAGAAGTGTGAAAGGCGATACGAAGAATACACCTCTTCCACCTCCTCTGACATCATCTCCTTTGGCATTCAAGAGCATTGGTTCAGCAACAGCGGCAAAGTCTACTTCATTGACATCACCGCCAGCTACTAGCAATACCGTTACAACCTCTGGACTTGCCACAACCGGGGTTTTTGCCTACCCATCGCACCCTCAACAATCTCACACAGTTTCTGCATCTTCACAAGGTTCTACGACAACGATGTACTCTGGCGTGCCAATGACTGCACCCAATCCCTATGCGGCTCTAGCACAATCCAATTGGAACACGCAGAACCAAGCCGCGAAGCCCCAGTCACCCTCGATCCCTGCCACAAATCCAACTCCGTCCACTTCCACGTCAACACCAGTTACCTCTGTCTCTCCACCTACGGCTCCGGCGCGGCCTGCAACAGCAACAGCAACACAACCCCCTGCAAGTGGTGCATCTGTACCTGATGTTGTTATTCCAATTGAGCTTGGCCCAATACCTTCTACGCACCCGGATTACGCTCCTGGACATCCAAACAACTCTGCAAAGGAGGGTTATATGGTGCTACATGAGCGCAAGCTGATTCTGGACCCAGACGTTTTCGCTGAGCTTACTCCCGAGATGTTGACGGAATTGGAGAAGATGGGTGCAAGGGCAGCTTTGGGTGTGCTCACGAATCATATGATTCGGGCATTAAAGGAGCGGAGGGCCAGGGGGAGAGGGAAGGACAGGACAGGCAAGCGGCCAAAAGGTACCAAGAAGGCGGCAGCAGCAGCGACAACAGCTCCGTTTACGAATGTACCATTGGATCAGGCACGTAAAGCCAGTGCTGCTGCTGCTGCTGCCAACAAGCCCACAGGCGTTCCAAATGCGGCGACTAGTACCACAGCGGTCCCGGAATCGTATCCAACGGCGAACTCGATGTCTGATGTGAAAACATCGGAATCAGTTGTTGTGCCTCCCATCGGCACGGAGGTGGTCAACACCGTCCATGCCTCTGCGACAATACCGGCAGACCCAGGTTCACCTATCATTGTCGTGGATGGTGACTCTGATGATGAGGGTCCTGCTGCGAAGAAGCGCAAGATGGAGGGTGGTGAAGCCATGATTGCAGCTTGAACCACTGATTAGACTTGTTTCCTTTTCTCATTTTCCTTGGTTAGCTTGCGGTGATTTATGAGCCGTGACGTTGCATGCATGGTCTAGTTCGTTTGGTCTTTTTCCCATATTTGCCCCCCTTTTTTCATGACTCGTTTTATGCCCAGTCGTCGTTGCATATTGCTTACTGTACATTAATTAATCTGTTAGCAAACATGATCTTTTTGTATAACATTATAAACACACAGTTTCTCACAGTGCACCTTTTCATTCTTCTACTTCATTCACCCTTTTTTTCAACGTTCGTAGTGTATTGATTCCGTCCATTCCCCATAGACTTTACACGTACGCGACGCTTTTTTACGGCTTTAACGTTCTTAGCTTATATGTATATTTCAGTTCCCATGGGATTAGAGTACTCTACATATCACAATTTTATGGTGCGCTATGATTCGAATATGCGTTGGAGGCTTGTGGCATTGTTGTTCCTTGTGGCTGTGCAACATTCATCGGATTTGACCGAATCGATGCGGCAAGTTGCGTTCTTGTCAGTCATTATCTCTCCCTGTCTTCCACAAACCCCGCACTCGTCTGTGCTGCTGTAACATTTCACCTGTTCGATTGTTACCATCTTCGTGCTGCCCTGTCTTATCGGGACTGGTTCTAACCGTTCATTGTGGGTATTGAACATGTTGCCACACCTCATTGGCTGCTTTTACCCCAGCTTTCTCCACCCTTCATCTGGGTCCACAACATCTTTACGCCAGAGCCGCTGTCAAGCGAAGCACAGCGGCAAGCACGTTCTTCAATTCTCGGAAAATAAAATTACAAAATTCGTGGCTATCGTTACAAGTGTGCGGACTCATTTATTTCATAATACAAGCCGGGCTGTTTAAACATCCCGCTTGGACACGTTCGTCCTTTATCCTTCTGCCGCTTTGTGCTTGGACCATGATGTATGGTTGCACCTCTTCATACTGTACACATAGAATGCATTATGCATCCTATGATGACACAACGGCAATGGACGACCTCTTCCAACGTCGTGTCTATCATATTCTGGCGGGTTTCAGCGGCTGTCGATACTGGAAATGCTCGAACCAACGGTTCAAAATTCTTTCAGCAATCTCCCTGCTTTTTTGATCCCATTGGCCTACACGTCTCGTGTCCACCTGATTCCCATTGGCATCGCGTCCGATAACGGCGTTTAGGCTCTCGATCAGGCCAGTATCTTTCAGCGTCTGGAGACTCCACACGGAATCATCGTACATTTCCTGGTACCATTCTATGCCACAAAGGGTTTGATATGCGTTCACAGACTGGGCCTCTGTCAGCTCGCGGGATGCCAACAGGTAAGAGGCCGTGGATAGGTCGTTTTTCCATTTCACCAGTTGGATCTTCTCGATGGGCGATTTAGTTTTGCGCTGTTGGGGTATTGGTGGTTTGTTGTGCATCCCATTGGCAGCAACGTGCCTTGCCTTTGTTACACCTTCCGTGGCTTTGTCACAGTGATTACTGGATTTGTGTGCTTTGTGGTGTTTTCCTGGAATAAGCGCCTGTGATCGAGACAAGTGCCCTGGATGCTGTGTCTCTGTTTTGCTCCGGGGGGATATTGTGTTTTCTGTTTGGCTGTTTGGTGGTTGCTCCACTGTATTTTTGCTCTCCGCGTCATCGCTGACAGTATGCCTTTTCGGCCTCTGGTCTTTGTCCTGGGATTTTCTTGATCCTGTCTGTTCGACTTTGCTGTTTTGCCGTAACGGTATTCTTGGTCCTACATGAGCAATTTCGGCGCGATGTTGTTCCGATTGCGACTGTCGGTTTGACGTAGTATGTGAACGGATGTTCATATCGTTATCGGTGCGACGCTCCTTATCTTCCTGCCTATTCCAGATATGTACGTTTGAGACCGAGCTATAATTCGTGGAATGGGCCGCGGAGGAATCCGTGGATTCTCTTGCTTCGACTCTGGACCGCTTTTGTGGGCTTTGTGCTGGCACTATATGTCGCTTGGAAGGGACAGTGGGCATCTTTGGTTCGGCGGTTACCCGGCTTCGATGTGAGGATTTACTCGTGCCCATTGTCATGGAGGGGACATGGTCTGACGACGGTCTGTTGACTTTGGGACTGTCTATGGTTGGTTTATGTGACTCTTCCTCTGGTTGTTTCCAATGTTGGGGGAATGGTAAATCCCATCTTTGAAAGGTTGGTAGGAGGTTGTGTAGTTGATGATTGGATGGCATGCTGCCGGCAGATGTTGTTGACAAAGGGATTCTTTCTATGAATATAATTTCCCGTTCTGTAAAGAGTGGGGGGTATATTGTAGAAGGTCCGCCTTGCATCTCATTATGATTGATATAAGAATCAGCCTTTAGGTCTGAGAACATTGGCCCAGCAGCAGCAGAGCTGTCCTGGTCATGATTGTTTGTTGCAAAGTGAAATAATGGATTGGATGGTATAGGCATAAACATTATCTGGTAGTGTTATGAGCCACTTAGTATACTGAAAAGATATTGGAAAGAGATATTACCACTATGGACTGAAAGAAAGGCAGGAAAGAAAGAAAGAAGAAAAATAGAAACAAAGCTGTGTTTTATACAGGAGCTGAATAAACACATGTCAGACATATTTTCTGAGTCATTCTGTACTGTTTTGTTCGATTGTCTTCGAGATCAAAGGAGATTTAGCCAATTAGGATAATAGGACTCGGAGTCAGCGGCCGAGTACTTATCGAAAAAAAAACGGGTTAAAACGTGCGTTAATAAGTGAAGCACGTTTGAAAAATCAAAATAATAAAAAGTGTTCGGGGTCTCTATTTGCACGTGGTCTCTTGCTCACCAGTTTGTTCGCTGATATCATAGTCACAGTTTCTTCTTCTCTTTCTTCTCTTTCTCTCGTCTTTCAATCTCTAACAAATGACAGAACATAAATCTTGTTCTTATCGTTTTCCACTTTCTCCTCCAAGTTCTGGTCAAACTTCTGCTTTATCATCTCCTCGTCTCACAAACTCCGAGTCACTTATTCCAGACAAACTTGTGGCAGCTTCAAAGTCTTCTTCGTTTCATTCAAGAGCTTCAAAAAACCATGTTTTAAATCTTGATGATTCAGACTCGGACGGTTACAATACAGAACGTTCACCTTCTCGAAAAAGGAGGAGAAACGTCATGACAAGGGCCCTGACAATGCCTTCTTCGTCCACAGCCAATTTTCCAAAGTCATTTCACAACCGCTCGTCACCAAAAACCCCTAAACCGTTGACTCGTACTTCAAGTACTTCAAGTACAGCTTCATCTTCAGCATCTTCTACTCCAACAGATCTAGACGACTCGGCAGCCCATCCTCCACCTAATGCAGGTATTGGTCGAAAAGTTGCAGCAACTCTTCAGCTTTTCAAAGAAACCTCGGGCCCTCACGACGAATCAACTCCAGGTGACCGCCCTTCGAAAGTAGACCAGCCTTCAGGATCTTGTCCTCGTGATACATTCAAACATGCCGAAGACGTCCAGGAGCATTTCGAGTTTGTCAAGCGGTCAGAATGGCCTGACCGTGAAACTGCCGCAACTAGAAGGGAAAAGAGTACTTCTGTGGCAGCAGACCGTCCCAAGCCCAAAGAGTCGTCTATTTCTGAACCCAAGGACGCTGAATTGCTTCCGACTCCGAAAGATTTACCTTTGTCCGACACACTTCAGTGGCGTAAAGATCAAACCCCCTTGGGCCGTGGCAGGCGACGGGAACGAATCATAGACGATGAAATTGAACCTCCTCGTCCGGAACTCGCTTCTCCTGTTCCCTTTCCTGAGACCCGTCCCAGATCCCGTGCATATCCACCCTCCCCTTCGCCCTCTCGCTCCCCTTTGACCAGAAACGCACTCATTCAGCACCAAGAATCTATACTGCACCACTCCACCCCATCATTGGCAAATTTACGAACTTCTTCACGACACTCACGATCGCCACCCCCTCCCCTTGATTACCATGATATCCACTCTCTTGAACCTGACATGTCACCCCCAATTTCGCCGGTGGATTCTTGGAACACTGACGACGAATCCAATTGGGAAACTGCATCAGCTGCTTCTACAGTTCCGTCTAGCTACTCTACCCATGATTTGCAGGACAATGATGTTGGCTCATTTTCGTCTTCTCTTTTACATTCCCCGGTCAACGATCATAGACCTCCAATAGAGGAAACCCCTTCACAGGACAATTCATTAAGCTCCGATACCACCCTCGAGATCGTTAATTTTCCCCATGAACCACTTCCCCACATCCCGCTCCGCCCCTTTCGCAACCAAGTCGGTGGCCACAGCTCCATTTACAAATTCACGAAGCAGGCGGTTTGCAAGGTCTGCTGTTTTCTCTGGAATGTAATATTAACTCGGCTGATTCCCTTTGTTCCGTTCAAATCTCTCACTCTATTTAGCCATTGGTGTCCCGCGAAAATCTCTTTTATGAATCTGTGGAGCGCGAAGCCCCGCCGCTCCTGGGGTTCATTCCTCGGTATCTTGGTGTCATGCTCGTGACATATCGTCGCGTCCCCAAACCCGCCGACACCACCAAGCTCATTGAATCCAGCGGACGTTCTTCGGAAGCAGACCCTAATCCTCATGAAGAGGAGCCGCCTGACAGTGCAAAAAACGAGGATGCAGAGCTGCCTGAAGTCGTCTTGGACCGTAATAGGCACATTATCCCTGAATGGATGCTCCGTCAAGGACGTAATCGCTCACTGTCGTATTCTATGGGTACCGGGTCTTCCATTGTCGCCAAGCGCCATTTGCAAAGTAGTCAGCTGCAGAAAGGAAATGCCTCGAGTCCGGATCTTGCATCATCACCCCAACCACCCGTCATTAATACGCAGAGAATGCAGTCGAGTCATTTGTGTAACGAAATGTCTTTCGATCACGATCACGCAGAGATCGACGCGCCTACTCCTGTCAACTCACCCAGTCAACCCGGCCACGCCTTTCCTCCCCACCTTACCCAGCGTCCACGTACAATGTCTGAACAAGTGGCTAAAGGGGTAATGTCATCGGACGAGCATGATGATATGGCTCATCGGCCCTTTATCCGACCTTACAACTCGGACAGGCTCATTCCTGGATCACCCTGGTTTGGAGGAACGGGATCTACCACGGTCAATACGAAGCTTAAAGATCACGTCTTCAACAGTGTCCTTCGGCGATTCCGGAAGAGATTGGGGAGAAGGGATAGCGGCTATGCTAGGACCGAGGACGAATGTGATGCGGCGGATAGTGAATGTGACCGCTTAAATGGCCACTCGCCATCACGCCTTCGCAGGAAACTTTTTCGACATGTTGACCGCGCCCATAGCGTGCATTCGGAAAGCTCAATACGACGAGTGCAAAGTGAATCGTTGTTGCGGACACCTGACAAGGAGGAGGATGAGATGTCGTTTCCCAGTCGACCATTGTTCAGCAAAGACAGGGTTCACGAACCAGAATCTGTGGATGGAGAAGATAAGACAGAGGTACTTTCTGCGCCTCCTACCATTCGTAAACGCAGTCGGTCACGATCACTTGGTGCATCACCCCCGAACGGTAAAGGCGTACCTTATCAACCCCGCTTCTCGGACCAGGCGACGATCCATGAGCGCCAGGAAGCGGAACAGCCTATTACACGTCAAAATCACTTCATTTTGATGGAAGATCTGACAGGCCGGTTGAAGCATCCTTGCGTCATGGATCTCAAGATGGGGACACGGCAGTATGGGATTGATGCAACTCCGGCAAAAAAGAAGAGTCAGCGGAAGAAGTGTGATCGCACTACGAGCAGGACATTGGGGGTACGTGTTTGCGGCATGCAGGTGAGTGTATATGACTCTGTCGTTGTCGGTTGATGATTAATTGGATTTGATTAGGTTTGGAACAATGTTACACAGTCGTACACGACTCAAGACAAGTACAAGGGACGAGAAGTTCGACCTGACGAATTCGATTCAGTCCTAAGCTCGTTCCTTTACGACGGCGAGCGCCTTCTTGCGTACCACATTCCACTCTTGCTACAGAAGCTCTACGCTTTGGCTCGTATCATCAACCGCCTGAAGGGATATCGGTTCTACGGATGCAGCATCCTCCTCATTTACGATGGCGATCAAGAATCTCAAGACGCCCTCCGCAAGTTTGTATCTGAACACCCATCCTCTCGCAGCAAGCGGGGAGAGTCGTTGGAGCGTCGATCCCAGTCACAGAGTCAGTCGGGAGGACGTTTGAGGCGTTCACATTCCGAAGACCTCCTCGCTGGGCCTGTTGGCAAGCGGTCCAGTGGTCGTCGAAAGCGCGGAGAAATCAACGTTCGCATCGTTGATTTTGCTCACACCACTACAGGAAGGGATTGGTTGCCGTATACCGAAGAGAATCGACCAGCCAACGAGATGGTAACGGGTTCAAAGGGGTACCATTCGGAATTGGATCCTGAGACGGGGCTTGTGCTGGCTCGTTTTCCCCCTCATTACCCCGACTCGCCTGATCGTGGCTTCTTGTTGGGCTTGAAGAACCTTAGCTTATCGCTGGAGGAGATTTGGAATGCGGAGAGGATACGGAGGATGAAGTTAAGTAGGGACGATCCCTCGGCCAGTGAGCAGCAGTTACCACCACTATCATTAGATGGGAAGGAGATTTTTGACGAGATTTTTGGGGAAGAGGAGGATATGGGCAATATCTCGACTTGAAGCAACGCTTGATTTTTTCTTTCTTTCTTGTATAGTTCGTTTATTTTTATTACTGTACCTATTCACCCATTTTCGTTCACTTATTTTTCAAGGAACGCACCACACCCCTTTCGATTTCTCTCTCTCTCTCTCTTTTTGTTTTTGTTTTATTGTTACACTCATCGTATAGATTTGTTGTGTGTTTTTTATGTGCTTACCGCTCAACCACTCACGCTCTCTTTATTTCTTTCATTTTGTCGCATATTCTTGATCCTTTTTATTCCATTATTCCGTCCGTCACATTTAGCATTGTAGTAGGTTTGTACTGCACTTGTCTGTTGATTTGTTCTCCGAATATATTTTTCTGCCCCGCCTTGTCAGCTGGGGACACCATTCACGACCACGTGACGAGTAGGTACCTAAATTAGCTTTGAAGAATTAGCTCACCTTCGAAATGATATTGAGAAGTAACTTGAACTTGAACGTTAACCTTGATAACAAATTCACAAATCTGGGGAATTGCTACCATGGATAACGAAATGAAGTGCAATCGACTAACGTGCAGACGTTCTCTGGCAGATAAGGCTGTCGTAGTGAGTGCCGTTCTCGCCTTCATGTCATTCAGCGCTCAACCAATTCGTTGGCGAAATCCCATTAGACGACTTGTTGAGCATCAACTACGTGTCCTTGCTTGATTTGAATTTTATTTTATCTCTATTTTAGGTTCACATATATTTTGCGGTACGTCTGTTCTATTATTAACAACGTTTTGCTGACGAGCTACCTATCAGTTGACTGCGCAAATGAGCTGTTTAACGCTTCTCGATTGTGTCCTGGTAAAAATATCGAACCCCTCGACAATTCGGGGGGACGCTAACAACAGGATCACCCCATAGCATGTGAAACGATCTTGACTGAGCCGTGAGTGGTGTCAGGCCTATGAATCTGCGGATATCCTTACAACCCGACGCTCTCGAAATAGTGACGACGTCGTTGTGAGCATTATTTTTTCTTCCGGTGGTCTGGCTTGCACATACATCTCTTCCAATAGGTGTGCTCGCTTCAGCCGACGAATGATTACAAAACCGTGGGTGCTGCATTGGGCGCATACATGCGACTTTTCTGGCCGTGTTGCAAAAAAGCACTCACCAAATGTAGTCTGTTCTATCCGGTTTATCACCCTCTCTCATCCTGGAGATATGTAGCCGGTAAGCACGTTCGCCATCTCGTGTCATTCACATATGGTGCTAAACTTAACACTGCAAAATATGACCCCGGTATCAATTAGTGCGATATCTTTTTGGCAATATCAGATTCACCAGGAGAAGTAAACATCTCGTCTCCTTTTACTACTTCCACGTCGCTGCCCTATGAAACACGCTTTGTGATGCCCGTCTGAACCCCCTTTTTCAGCACGTTTCAGCAGGCGATTGTTAGGAACCTCAGCGACAAAAACACACAGTTACAAAAACAACTCGACAGTGTCATTCGTGAAGGTGAAGGTTCCTAAAGAGGTGTTTCCCTCGTTTGGGAACGCCCCTATTTCGGTGTGGCTCCAAATCTAATTTCGTACTTAGCCAACAGCGAATTCGCCCACCTCAACAACAAGAGAAACGGTGGGTCCTGAATTTCACCTTTGATCCTTTTTTTAAATCCGCCCCAAAGAACTTGAAAAGGATCTGGAGCTCGAAAGACGGAAAGTAAGGGAACTCCAAGAAGGATCCAGGGAACGCGATAAAGAATATCAAAAGCTGAAGGTGAATTTATCGAACGAGGTGGTCTGTAAGCAGCAGCCAGTGACTATCTATCGTTGCTTGCATTATAGGCGCAATTTGACAAATTGAAACGAAAAACTGTTTTTGGTCCTGGTACTGGGAACGAACCTGGCCCGCT
Organism: Panaeolus cyanescens; assembly: GCA_002938355.1. Taxonomy (NCBI): domain Eukaryota; kingdom Fungi; phylum Basidiomycota; class Agaricomycetes; order Agaricales; genus Panaeolus; species Panaeolus cyanescens. The sequence goes on from NHTK01001168.1 coordinate 163,129, forward strand.
AGCTTTCTTAGCGAATCATCAAGGTATCGATGACCAAAGAAACAGGTCGAGGCAACAGCCAAACAACGGCGCTGATGTGTCTGCTGTTGGAGGAGGAATAACGATGACCTCTGGGGTAATTAGAAGCATTTACAGACCAGGGCCGGGTCATGGCTAATCGAACACCACTTGCTACCATTAGGCTCAGCGAACCCCGCTTATCCCGCGGACAAATGGTACTCATTTTCTGGGTGCAAGTCAACAGCACATGGCGACGAACGAATGGACACAAGATCAAACGCGTCTGAACACTGCGAGCAAACCTGTTGCACATAGGCAACCGTTTCCTCAAGTCCCGGCTTCTGCTGCTGCATTCTCTGACCGCTCGCATCGCGTCAACTCGACGACCAACATTTCGGATCGCTCGGGCAGTGCAAATGAAGTCGAACATATGCTCATGCATAGCAAGCAAACTTCTAGGACGTATCCTATCAATACGAATTCCGGTTGGCATGTAGCGAGTAACTCGAATGGGACAGGCATGTACCATGTCAATAATGGACACCATCACCAACCATCATCGAACCACAAAGGTAGGAGGTTTCGTTCGGCTATTCGAACATTCGTCGTTGACTACGCGCTTCACGCAGTGCACGCTGCAACAGCAGGTTTTGGAGCAGGACCTTCGACTCGGACTACGCGACCATCCAACACCAAGTTTAGGCCAGCCATACCAAAATAACAACTCGAATTGTGTTGTAAATTGTACGGGAATGCATACATTGTCGGGGTTTCGATACATGCAAATGTGGAATAGACGAAGGGTGCATGTAGAAGAAAGGTATCGACGTAGAAATGAACTAGAACCAGTCAGTTGGTGTATAATTGTTTGGGTTATAGGCGCTCGTAAGAATAGAAAATGAAGTACAGGTACTAGTAAAACATGGTTGAGAAAGCAATGATTAATCGAACATAAAGTGACAAGTCCAATGGAGAGCAGCAGATTTCATATAAGCAAGGCGAAAAGTCTATCGAGGGAAGGGAGTGTGATGATCCAAGGCGGGGCGTCCAAAATGAGGTGGTTAAAAGCAAGAAAATCATAGGCAAGAGAGCGAAGTAGTCGAAAGTTATCCAAAATTCCAGTGTTTGGTGTTCCTGTTTAGCGAGAGATACTAATCATGGGGATATCGTATAGTTCCGTTCTTTTCATCAGCGAGGTATTGGCCAATGGCCAACATATCGGTACCTGCTCTCCTCAGGTATCCAGACAAAACGTCCCTGTCGGCATTGGGCAGGAGCAACATCAACCTGTCGACCTGTCTGTTAAATTCGGGATCTGGGCGTATATCAATGACATCGTTGGAGAGATCAAATAATGAAGGTCTCCTAGCCAAAGCGTCATCTCGTTGATATCCATAGGTATGCGTTACTGGTGTCATGAACGTCTGAGACCTCTGAACGCGATTTGGTGGAGCGCGAGGGCCACCAGGAGACGCGTGGGGTCCGTGTATGTTGAGAGGACGTGATATACTAGTTATACCCGAAGAGATGGTCGTTTTCGATATCGTTCTTCCAATGCCCGGACCAGCGGACATGGGACCAGAGACGACATTATTGGTGGTTGAATGATTAAGTGGAAAGGCGATGACGGGTCTGTCTTTTTTCGAAGTACTGGCCCGTCTACCGAGAGAGGCGAAGAAGCCGCTGGCTTTAGTAGCCGGGGCGGAAATGGGGGCGAGTGACCGAACGGAAGACGGGGGAGTGTTATGGCCGACGCTCGAGTTTGAGCGAGCGGGGTGGTTTCGAGGCGGGTTGAGTGCTAAAGAAGGGTAGGGAAGGGTGGCCGGGGGGATGGCGGGGTTGATTTCTGGAGTACTTCCTTGTGAGAGATCGGTGGCCATGTAGGCGTCTGGCCGACGAGGGAAAGTAGCTTCCGAAACCATGCTAGATCGAGATGAATGACGAGGTTGGGGAGAGAATGGCATACCGGAAGGGCCACGCGCTCGAGTTGTTTGACCTAAAAAAAACAATCAATTAGAATGGCAGATGGAAATAAGAAATACGCGTACCTCGAGTGTTCATTTCTACCAACCAATCCGACAATCCACAGTCGTGCAAATACAGTTCATTGATCTTGGCGGTGTAGATGGCACATCGTTGGAGTGTGGTTGTTTGTGAATAAACTTCATGGCAGAAAAGCGCGGCCGGGTTTGTTGATCGAATTTTTTTAAAGGGAGGATGTGTACTTCCACGTTGGTGAGGCGCAGCTGAAGGCGATGGAGTCCTTGATGAATATCGCGTGCTCCCAGACGATCGATGAGCAGATCGCGAAGACAAGGACGGAGCTCTGGGAAGTGATGAAAATCTCTTCAAGTTGGTCGTCAAGCTGTTTCTGAAACTTTTCGGAGGCGGGCTTGGGACGTCCGAGTGGTGGGAATGATGATCCGCGGATAGAGGCGAGGTAGGGCGTTCGGATGCAAACGCGCGCTGTTCGTCTAGTGATACCCCCCTACGGATCTCTTGGGGTTGCTGTATGAGGTAGGCATTGTCCAGAAGCCACTGGTCGAATTTACTGCGATCAGCTTGGTCGCCTTTACTCTGGTCAGAATTGTTGGCTAATGGCGGCGCTGGTTCGATGACTGTCATTGTCGGAACTTCGTCGTTATCGGGGGTTGTTGAAGGAGTTAGTTTAGGATCTCTATCTGGTTCTTCGGATAGTTTTCCTAGGTCTCTATCATAGGAAGCAGTTGAAGAAGCGGTTTCGACGGAAATGTTATCGTTGGAACTCGGTGGAAAAGCACCCTCCCTTCGATGAATGGACCTCGAATGTTGCAGTTGTGTACCACCGTTGATAGACCTAAGTTGGCATAGTCAATTAGCACAATTGGGTAAAATGCAGAACCCTGGCATCTGCCAAGATGAGACGCACCCTAGTATATGACTATCATTCTCGGACGAGTCCTTCTCATGAATGCCATGCTTTAGACGGCGTTCAAGACTGTGTGACCTGTTTGATGCCAGATTGGGCGAGGTGGAGTCGAGAGCGGGTGATGGCAATGAAGGGAGTACTAGAGGTTGCTTGACAGACTCTATATCCCCTCTGCGGTTTGGGGCAGGTGAATAAAGTCGTGGTGGTCGAGGCGGTGGAGGGCTATTCGTGTCGATGTTGAACATGGCTCTGGGCGGAGGCATGGAGTCGGCTAGTTGCAGGCGGGATTTAATGTCATTAATAGATCCGAGCATTAATAATAATAATGGTAACTGACCTGTCTGATAAGTGGGGGTTTCTGAGGTTGCTGCGTAAAGAGCAGCAGTGGCAGAGTCAGACTTGAGGGATGCAGGAGTACCTGATCGAGAAGACACTGGTTTTGTAGAAGCTAAATTTACGACGGCTGGAAGATTTCCCTCCCCAGTTCCTGGAGTGAGCATGGGGGAGTGAGATGAGGGACCGCTACGAGGAGGCAGGGCAGTGTCAGGAGGGGAAAGGATACCAAGAAAGCTGTGATTAGATTTGGGAGTATTTGAAGGGGAGGATGAGCGGGATGATGGGCTTTGGAAGGCTGAAGATGATTGGGAATGAGGAAGATGATAAATATTTTTGACATTAGACTTCTTTGTTGCACTGGTTTTGTTGGAGATGTTCCTGGAATACTCGTCCTGTGATGTACGGGCCGTGGAGACGGTTGCTGTATCACGAGATGAACCATAGTTGGATGTTGTTATTTCTGAAGCAGCACGATGGTGGGACTTGTGTTGATGAGTCAAGGCTGTTGGAGGAGGAGTAATCTGTGTATATGAACAAAGTGAAGCGTCTGGGGGAGCTACAAGAGCTAAACCTGACAAGCTTGACTGGTGACCTCGTCGTTGACGCAGAGACGAAGGGTTCTTGTTTGATGTCGATGAATGTTGGGCGGTTTGACTGACAGTGTCCATTTGAACAATTGCCATTCTACGCCTGTCTGCACCACCTTTTGTTGGGGCATTAGACCTTCTACCTATCCCTGCTGATGCTTCTGAAACGAAACCACGGGCATCAGTGGCCACCTCTGACTCTGAGTCGTTCGAATAGTCTGAAGACGACGTCGAAGTTGACGACAACTGCCTGGTATGCTGAGCTGGACGTTGAGAAGATACAGGCTGTTGGCTATCTGAATTAGCCAAAGAAGACTGGTAATAAGAGAGCAAGTTGTCAGTCTGATCCTTCAAATGTTTTTTACGCGTCGAGGAGGGAGCATCGCCTATGAACGCGAGGACGTAGGACAGACGGTTTAGACTCTTCATAAAGAAAGAAAGGGAAATAAAATGAACTAACTGTAATAAGGTCTTGACTTATATTGAGAACGTAAAGGGACCGAGTGATGATTGTCGGGCATTGGTTGTAGGAAGGAGAGAGTTGAAATGTGACTGTTACTTACCAACTTATCATTTAACCATCATCATCATCACCATCATGACTTCTCATTTTTATGAAGTCGCTCTCTTTGGAGAATTTTTTTTACAAGATCTTAAACCAATTCTTAATCGTATAACTTTACACAGCGACTCATCTCAACCTTTTCATTCAAGAGAATTTCTTTTTGAGCCTATCGATGCTCAACAACAACGTGATTCGGGCACAGAACCAATATTGTTGAGAGCCAAACGGGAGCTAACGGACCCAAAAGCTCCATGGTCCGTACTTCTTTTTTTTTTTTTTTTTTTTCTCTAACAACACTATCTAACATAGTCTACAGGGAACTTTTTTCTTATCTAAAACCGGAGTCTGTACGCGTGTATCCAGAAGCTACCGTTCGTCCTTGGGCAACGTGTCAAGTGATCGGCGACGCCTTGAGTTTTGCAGCTGCCTTGGGTTATGTGTATGTCCATAACCACCGACTCTTTGTTNCATAGTCTACAGGGAACTTTTTTCTTATCTAAAACCGGAGTCTGTACGCGTGTATCCAGAAGCTACCGTTCGTCCTTGGGCAACGTGTCAAGTGATCGGCGACGCCTTGAGTTTTGCAGCTGCCTTGGGTTATGTGTATGTCCATAACCACCGACTCTTTGTTGTTATACCGAATTATTTTATTATAGCAAGCGTTCCCAGATATACAAGCGAGGTTATGCCTTTCAACGCGGTCCACTCACCATTCTTATGTTTCAGCAAGAACAGGTCATCTACTTCTAGTCCATTTTGACACAATACTAATCATCGTCCCTAGGTTGACCCGAAAACTCAGCAGCCTATTCCCGCTCATGCTGACACCCTTTGGGAAGTCGAAGTAAAGACAACTAAACCAATCAAGAATGATGCAGAAACACCAATAAGTCGAGCAATCGAAGCTATCCTTGAAATCCAACTACTCATGAAAGGTCTCCTCGATCTGAGACGTCAAGACGTTTAGGACATCTTTATTCTTCTGGTCCATCATCATCATCCCAATCAACCACTTCCTCATCCCAAGATGCACGACTTTGCACATGCTTCATGAGCTCTAACAAGACAGCAGGGTCAACTTCCGCATCTATACCCTCCTCGTCTGATCCTTGCAACTCCAATGCTTGTTCATCATTATCTTCATCGCTCTCTGCATAATTGTCCAACGTCGACAACGCGTTCTTCTTCTCCCCCTCTTCCTCGTGTTCCTCGTCACTCCCATAGTCACCTAACAGCCCCTTCATCTTTTGCTTACCAGCCTTGGCATTCAATTTCCGTCTCTTGGGCTGTGCTTCCTCTTCGACCGTCACCGTTCCCTGCTGTGCATCAACGATCGTACCCTGGAACTCTGCCCACACCTCTATAGTAGGGTATTCAACGAAATGAGTGTGCCGCAGAACTGTACCCAAAGTCTGGGATGCATCCAACCCGTAGTAAGCCTTTTTCTTGATTGCATTACGCCACTGGGGGTCCCGCGGGTTAATTTGTGCAGCCATGACACACGTGGGGTTGCTGAATGACTCTGCATCGTCCACCTCTGGAAAGACTAGTCGTCGAGCCCATTCTAAATTGCTAGCGTCCTTTTTAGAGTTGGACCGCTGCTCTATGCTTGTTCTCAGTAGCGTAATGAGAGGTGTTTTGAGATCGTTTCGGTGCGTTAGCACCACAAAGGGTGGTTCGAGTGGAGTGGATGATGGTGCCAGTGGGTCCCGGGGCTTGTGAAATTTAAATTCGATGGTTAGCATAGCCGTTTGATTTCTATAAAAAATAATATTAGGGTGTTGTATAGCAAAGAAATATTTCATTTTAACAAACTTGAAATCCCATATCGATTGGTTAGCTTTCCGTCGTTCCATACCAACAGGCAACAAGTCCACGTCAATATCTCTAGCTTCCAACTGCATCTTGAGAATATCTCTCTTGGTCCTTGGAGGTCCACCAGAATGCTGCCCACCTCTTCCTCTGCCTCTACTCGTCCCTCCGCGCCCTCTGTCTCCACCACCAGCCATGTATCCTCCACGCACGATCTCGTTTCCCCAATCACTCACCTGCCTCGCCATTCCCTCCAAAAACGTGTAATCGTTCATCATGGTGCCCCATCCATATTGATTCATGGGCACGTAAGCAGCCTTGTTTCTCTCTCCACTACATCCCGTCTGCTTTTTATGTGCAGTCGAGCAGGGAAGGGAGCATGTACGAGTTGAGCATCCTGGGCAGGTGTATTTCGAGGGCTTTGAACAGATTTTACAAATGAGCTGAGATGACGATGATGAAGCTGGAAATGGTGATTCCGTTGCTGCTGTTGTTGTTTGTGGTTTTTGTGGGAGTTGAGGAGATACAAAAGACGTGGATGGCTTTGGAGGAAGAGTATTCATTGCAAATTATTTTTCCTTGTCAAAACAAACAAGTTACTGCATTGAACAGAAAATAACTTTTACTTTGTACACAGGATTACATCATCGACAGCATTTCCAATTCTTTATCAGATAACGCCTTAATTACAGCCAATTGAATGAATCACTTTTGAAAAAAAAAATTGCCGAAACTTGTAGATAGATAGGAGTATTTACAAAAGGATATCTAAGTAGTCAACTTGTAAGATACATGAAAAGAAAGCGAATCACAGTAACTAAAGCAAAAAAACAGACAGAGAGTCACACAGGTGGCGCTGATGGTCTAGCCAACTTCACTGCGTATGTGCATTGGACGTTCCTCAATATTTCGAGGGGATTTAGATATCATCCATGCTGAAATCAATCTCAACCTTTTCGCCTGGCTTGAATGCAGGCAAGCCTAAAGAAAAAACTAATGTCAGCACTTGTAAGAGTTCAACCCCTAGGACAACACACCAAGGTAGGGGCAACTTGCACATCTGAAAGCATCTCCCAAGAAGCAGCTTCCACAGCTACTCGTCGCCTTGGGTGCCGCTTTAGCAGCTGCGATAAGCCTCTCCCTCTCCTCCTGAGTCATCTCCACCGCAGATCCATTCTGGTCCCCGTCAATAACAACAACCTTGCTCGTCTTCCGCTCCTCCTCCTCGAGCTCTGCCAGGCCACATGTGCAGCCTTTACATGCCTTCTTCCTCCTTGGCGCAGCAGCATTGACGGGTTCGCAAGTAGGCACCGGCCTTTTCTTGTCCTCTGCTGTCAGCAGCTCCTCTGGATCAATCAAAGGAGTCGACGGTGCAGTAGATGTAATGGCCCAAAGTTTCTGCTTCTTCTCCGAATCTGTCTTCTTCCTGTTGAGCTTCATCGAAGGGGCCGAGGTTTTGAGAGACATGGAGGTGGTTTGGGCAGGCTTTTGTGCGACGATACTCCCAGACTCTGCTACATTTGAAAGGATGAGAAATCCTGCGAGCGTGAGCTCGGATGGCAAAGTCTGGATTGCCGCCGTGAGATTGAGCAAGTGCAGTGTCCCCAGCGGAGTTAATCCAAGCAGGAGCTGGGAAAGGAGGGACGACAGTTTCGGGCGTAGAGATTCATAGTCCGAAGGCGAAAGTGTAACATGGATCGAGGAATATGTCAATGGCTCCAAAAATGTCGCTAGACAAGTCGTCAAGCTCCTGTGTGAGATCCCTCCAACAAGGACGACGTACCTTGATCGACAATGCGATCCAGCAACTGCTTGTCCACCTGCCTCCCAGCCTCCAATTCTGAAATCACAGATTGGTATTTGCCGTCCTCTGCTGTCGACAGCGATCCAATGACTAAAGCGGGCCCCTTTGCTGCAGCAGACTGAATATTTTTATCAGTCTGACCGTTATCTGAAGCGGCATAAACAGCTGTTGGAGACATTTTGAAACAAGCAGTATACAAGAAAAAAAAAGCAAAAAGGAATGAGAGTGGAGAAAAGACAAGAGAAATAAATGTGAATCCAAACTTCCTGATCAGTCATTCGCATGATAAATTAAGCTCAACTCAGAGTCTGACTCATCCATGGCTTTCAAATTCGGTCCTCAATATTTATCACTTCGGCCGCAACAACTTATGCATAGACTGAAAAGAATTACAATGTGCTATATCGATGGATAACGCTTAATAACGTCCTAAGGCAAACTAGCTACTGAACTACTAAGAATCGACGAAATTGTGATACAGGGTTGGCCATACAAGGATACAATATCCTAAGTAAAAAAAATAAAAACAAAAAATTACATGAGGCAAGAAGTTCAAAGGAAAGTGTATGAAGAGCGGGGCGTAAAGATCAAACATATCTATCATTCAAATCGTAATCTTCCTGTCATTGTTGCGGTGCTTGCTGCTGCGTCTGTTGAATATCCCCGGCCGTACCTGGTGCTTGCATGTGTGATGCCATGGCGTGCATCATCTCCGGATTCATTGGCGGTGGTGGCATCAGTGCGCTCCTAACTCTGAATAGCATCATTCTGTACCACTCGGGGTCTACGCCAGCCTTCTCCTGCTCTTGTGTGATCTGCTGCAGATGACCGAGCTCCTTCAACCATGCAAGCCGCCAGTTGACCTGACCATGCTCATCCAATTCAAAGTTCTCGTCTGGTGGAATAGGCATCATGCGACCAGGAATAGGAGCATAAGGCATGCCAGGGATCATGGGGAAATTGGGGTCAAATGACATTGGGCTGTATCTAAGGTGAAACACAAAAAAAAAAAAACAAGGCATGAGGTGTGACAACAAAACAACAGTTGCTAGATATGGACTTACGGATATGGAGGGTATGCGACAGCTTGGGGTTGTTGTTGGGCTTGACGACTGGTTCCTGCATCGTCAATGGGGGGCTGGGCAACGAATTGAGCCTCTTCGTATGCTTGCTCCGGAGGAGGATGGTAATCCGCATCAGGCTCTTCCGATGTGGTGGGCTTCTGGTTCTTGGTCTTTTTCTTGCGGATTCTGTGGACGCCAGTACGGGGGTCAACGTTTTCGTTGACGGTCCAGTAAGAGCCTTTGCCACGATCGGTGAGAGGACGAGGAACTTTTTCGAAGCATGGGTTGAGAGATAAGTTGTGGCGAACGGAGTTCTAAAAGGGAAAATGGGTGTCAACAACGGAAGCCGTAGAATAAAATAGACCAAAATGAATGCAAAGAAAAAGAAAATGGAAGTGTGGAAGGTGTTTTGAAAACGCGGTGGATTGTAAACTTCCCACAACAAATAGGACCAGTCAAATAAAAACATCGCGGTACGCGAGACGCGTCGTATTTGTTGACGTCAATCAATGTATACGACCAGGGTTGAAAATGTAACAATTTCTTTGCTATTTTACTAAAAAATATCAAGGTGCTCAAACTTACTTTCCAACCATTAGGCGCAGTTCTGAAGTATGGAAACTGGGTAAAACATTCCGCACATCAATATACATCGTGAATGCTGGCTCAGACAGGTGATACATACTCTTGACTCGATAGCATAGTAAATATCTTCCAGCAATAATTTCTGATTCGGTGAACCCTTTATTGCGTAGCTGGCGTATTTTGTCAGAATAAAATAAAATAAAAGGAAATAATGGCGGTTGAAGTTTGGCCAAATTGATACCCACCGGATTAAAGTAGAATATGGATAGAAAGGTTTGGATCCAGGAGGACCATCTCGAAGAGAGTCGAGATTTATGGGTAGACCACCAGTAAGATCGCTCTCTTGTGGATAGTAATTACCGGCCATGTCTTGTTGAGTAGGGTCTTGCATCATTTGTTGTATACCCTGAGGCTGTTGTTGAGCCATGAGTTTGTTTCTGAATCGGATGCGGGACACGGGAGGACTGTGGATGGTCGGTTGTAGCTGTTTGTTGAAAGTTTGGCGGGGGGAAGATGGTGGGAGGAGGCAAGCAAACAAGCCACGACTTTCAACAAGCTTATGTCACAGACGTGGGAATTATACATTCTGCGCACGGACCCCAATAATTCATATCATAATCGATTCGAATAAAAGATAAAATGTTCATTGAGTAAATGTTTTTCAAGTTTTTGAGGAAGAGAGGGAGGAGGAGCACTTTCATCGTTTCTAGTATGTCTGTAGCCACTAGGTTCAACATACACCGACAA
>NHTK01001169.1:0-10019 GCA_002938355.1 Panaeolus cyanescens
CTCTCTCTCTCTCTCTCTCTTTTTATCTCTTCCTTTATCTGAATCTCTCGTACACCGTCACGTCCTTTTATCTCTTATTGTTCCTTTATTTCGGGCCTCCGAGTTGAGGCGCTTCACTCCTCCATTTACCTTTGTCTTTCTTCCTTTGCCTTTCTCGCTTTTAAATTTTTTTCTCTCGAAATTTCGTTCGCCTCGTCTCAACTTCTCGATTAAACTGTTCCATAACCCCCCCAACTCTACCTACGTCTGTTTTCGTTAATAATGTCCTCTAAAATGTGTAGCTTTATTATTGATATTGATATTGATCCTGGTTTCTGTTTCTGTCGTGGTTTGTGAAAGACTCCAGAGCTGCTACAGAGTGAGTCGTGAGTCACTCTGCGATGCCTTCGCGCATCAACGCCCCGCCGACGCGATTTACGAAAGTGGAAACATGTTGACCCCCTGAGCAGTGAGCACTGTTTGATATGAACGGGTTCATTTAGGGGTACATCATCGGTGAGCTTCGCCATCACTAACCCACCGGTACCATTTTTTTAATTAGACTGCGAAACGTTCGTCCGACAAATCCCAATTTCAACATGTTCGATTTTAGCAACTACTCCGGATCCAACTTGCAGAAACTGTCGATCGATAGGACCTGTCCGCACCGGGACTCGTGTGTACTAAACGGCGATGTAAGGAGAAGGTGATGAAGCTTGTGCGCATGTTGGGAGACGCAGGTCCAACCTTCATACCCGGGCCCTCATCCTGCCAATCTGGGATTTAAGTTGCAACGATGTCGATGGCATCCTCGCGGTACCCAGCTCTCCGTTGTCTCCATCGTGAGCTATGGATTTATGTATATACACAGATCAGGATTCCGTGCGGCCAGTGACTAGTGACTTGGTAGCATTTGAGGGGAGGGTAGTGCAAGAGATCAGAGCCTGCCTCGATTGTATGTTTAAACGTACTAAAGCGCTTCAAAGAGTAGCTTTCGCTCCATCAATTAACGTGGACGTCGACTATCATGACAGCCTGAGTGGCTCGTAAATATTAATATAAACATCAAAAATACATATTCGTTCAAATTTAAATTTGATCTAAGCCGAGGTACTTATATTTGCGAGCCTAAAACAAATGCACACAACTGAAATGTTCTCAGGTTTCCATTGCAACTTTACCCTCTGATTCCGACAATCGAGCGCTCAGAATTTTTGTCGTTGGCTTTATCCTCTTCTCCAAATCAAAGTATCCAGACCTTAGACTATGGGTACTTATCTTCACGGAAACCATCAGTGAGTAATGCTGGAGAGTGCGAAACCTCAATGACGGAAGTATACATGTATGTGAGCAGTCCTGGATTGTGATGACCGAGATTATTTAGGGGTATGACGCCGTTGGTCGAATTTTTTTTGTAGGGCCGGTGTGAAGAATACCGTGAGTGGGAAAACTCGGGAATTATTAATGCATAACACGACGGGCAAATCGATGTCACTTTTTTCGTGTCATCGATGCAGGGGGCAGACACCGGAGCTTTCCGAAACACCATGTTGGATGCGAAAGTGTTGATGGGAGTATTCGAGGTCCCTTCTACTTTTGGAAATAGGACCAGGAAAACCGCTTATGTACGAGAAGGTCCTCTCTATGATTCAACGTAACATGGCTATTTACTGTATAATTTGGATGGCCGAATATAATATCATTTACTATGTTGCTTGTGGTAGCTACTGCATACTACATACTCTAGAGAAGCTTGAGATGATGCTCATATTGTAGATGAGAAATTGAATTGAACCAAAGTAGTCTCTTTGTTGCACTTGTAAACACACTTTGAGGTGTCATTTGACTCTCGAGTTGCAGAGGGTTTGAAAAGAACATCCGGATTCCAGCAGGTATCATCATCCACGACACGAATTATTGAATATACAACAAAACATTTGCATCAACTCATAGACTAGACATATCTTTGGTGTGAGTCAGTTGTGTGTATTGGATAAAGATTGCATGAAGAGAGTGTGCATCAGTGCGAGGAATGAAACCATTATGGGCTCTTAGCAGCAGCCGCACTGGCACTTTAGGGGCATTCATCCTGATTATGTGAGCAACCTATAGCGGTTTTGAAGGTCCTCCTACCATATATGGGGCGGACCCGGTGTACCTCCATCAAAACATTCTTTCCTAATCCGGAGAGCATGGTGTCTTGGAATGCTCCGGTGTCTGCCCCCTGCATCGATGTGTCCCGCTCGTGTCACCTTTTGTATTCAAACTCAGCCCAAGGGTCCTTCCTATCTTGTTTCTGGCTTGTTCTGATGCCTGCAGGCTGGCTCACATTGTTCAGCACGAGGCCTGAGTAGTTTGAATTTTGAAAGATAAGACTGCAGCAAGAGTAAGATGAACAGCAATGGTGAAGTAAAATAACAACCACAGGGAGAAATCTGTCATAGTCAAAGGTGTGTGAGTANGGCTGGCTCACATTGTTCAGCACGAGGCCTGAGTAGTTTGAATTTTGAAAGATAAGACTGCAGCAAGAGTAAGATGAACAGCAATGGTGAAGTAAAATAACAACCACAGGGAGAAATCTGTCATAGTCAAAGGTGTGTGAGTAGAGTGTCCGCGGTCCGGTTCGGTGAACCTCCGAACCCCGAACCGGACCCGAACCGGACCTTAGGTTCGGGTTCAAGGTTCGACTTTTGAGAATTTTGCCGAACCTGAACCTTAGGTTCGATGTTTAGGTTCGGGCTCTAAATCATTGTTAACTTATTTAGAAACATACTGCAACAAGAAGGATGGTTTATTCGACAATTAAACGAGCTGTACGAGTTACAAAAGTGTGCCAAGATCACAAACGACCCTTTCGGGCATCATCACGTAAACTATCCATAAGTCCTTTGTTGAGTTTCTTACTAGAGTCTGTCTCCGAGCAAATACATAGTGAGGAAGGGGGTAGGTAGATAAAACCAGTCATCAAGGAATCCCGATTTCCCTCTGTGTGTGCAACCCGAGCAAGCATCATTACCATTTGACCTTCGATTTCTATGTTGTCCACCCTTCTCGCAAACTGACCAGTATGCTCTCCTTCGATTACCACCAAAAGGCTGTTATCGCGCGAGAGATGGGGGTGTTGAGGTTGTACCCATGAGGGTTCTAGGGTATTCCACGTCTTGAATGTCTTGTGCTGCAGCGATAAATGGCCATCAATATCCACGACCTTGACATCGAGCTTGCTGTTGGCGTACTTCGAGCCTGTGACAGTAGTTTTGAAGGTGATATTTGAAAGAAGCGGGTTTAACAACGGGTGAGCTGGAAGCGTCAATGATGCTGATGACGCCGCATTCATGTTTGACGAGTCCGACGATGATGCTACATCAAGAGACGTCTCGCCAGAATCCCATGCTGGGGCATCTGGGGTTTCAAAGGAAGTTGGATGCATTGGCGTCAGTCCAGAAGAGGGCAATTCAGAGCTCGTGATTGACGTGTCTGGAGTTGGGGTTAAAGCGGAAGGCCTTTTGTGACCAAGCTTCATTTGAGTTCTTGTAAAACGTGAGCTTTTTATACATCGCCAAATGTTATATAACTCACGTTGCATCAACCACATCCTCACTATCTACCGTAATATGTGAAAAAGGTAGATTAGGATTGTAATCCTCCAGTTCTATCACCAGCCGAGCACCCGCGCGCGAAGATACCTGGTGCTTGACAACATCAATAATCTTGCCAATCTTTCCTTTGTTCGCATCCTTCCGTTTGGTGATGATAACACGAGTGTTACGCCACGGCATATACTCTTTAACAACAGAGTTCAGCACGCGGGTGGGCTTGGGAAGGTGAACAGGAGGGGTTGTGGGTTTTAGCCAATTGATATGGACAGATATTTCCTACGAAAACAATTAGATAGCAAGCTAATATAGAAGAAGTTCTTACCTCGATTTCATTGGTGTTCTCCTGCGCCTGAAGTACAATGCACATTTGGTCGATTTGGCTAACTACCCAGCCCAGAGCTTCCTTACAAGGACCAGCCCCAACTTCGACGTAATCGCCATTGGTAATAGCCTTCCTCAAGGCATTCCAGCGCGTCGAAACAATGCCCTCCTCTCCTACATCCACGTAGACTCGTGTCGTGTCGACTGAAGAAACAACCCCCCTCTGAGCTGTATGTGAGATGATGACTTCGTCGCCACAGGTTATGCACCATTCAAGTGGTTTGGGAATATGAGTAGCGCGTTGAACTGCAGGATGCCCAGATCTCTGAAAGAGATCAAGGATCCGGGTTGGCAGACTGATGCGTGTTGGGTCGATGGCTTCCCATGCGAGAGACAAGCGGAGCAGTCCAAATTCGAAATCGCAAGCACCGACAGAAAAGAGGTGCTCACCCCGTGAACGGATGATCTTGCTTGGATAGTTTTCCCGGAACTCAACTGCATTGAAAAGCACGGGGGAGTGTCGTTGTCCTGGGGCCTTTCGTTTCCTCGTCTGATTAATTCGGGGAACAACAATGATGTCCACCAGATCCCCATCCATAGCAATTGCAATGGCTGGATCCCCCTTGTAGGCACCTCTCGCTACTGCCACCCATTCATCCTGGCCCACACAATGCCTGAGGTTGATTGAATCTGATCGAAGAACTCCGAGAAATTCTTCCGGCGTGCTGGAATGGATGACGAGCTCCTTCCCTCTTCGAAGAACTCCCGTTGTGGTAAGAAGGATGTGGTGGAGACGTTTCGTCAGTTTGGCTTGAAGGTATATCCATCCTGTGCATAAGGTTGGATGAAAAGTACAGCGAACGACCTGTGTGTGATGTTCGGCTCTTTGTTCGAGCGCTTCTACAACGTGTTTCTCCAATCCCGCCTAAAGTAATTGATGAGAGTATGCAATACAAGTCCTGAAATAATAGCTTACCTTACATGCAAGCCGCCAGTAAGGGACACCCGAAATATCTGCTGCAATATCCTCAATGATCTCCTCGAGGTCGCTGTCAACACCTTCATCGTTTTCACCATCATTCTCAGCCGTAGGATCAAGGACGTTGCTGGTGGACTCAGCAGACACGCTAGGCGAGCGTTCAAGTGTGAAAGGCGTTGTGGAGGGTTCATATTCATAGTCAAGGTCATTGTCAATGAAATCTGTGTTGGATAAATGTATCAGAGGGGCCAAGAATCAAAGTGACGCGTCAAATCCATCAAAGTGACGCGTCAAAGCCAAGAATCAAAGAGACGCGTCAAAAAGACGCGTCAATCAAAAAGATACATCAGAAAGACATAAGGACACAAAAGACGCGTCAAAAGTCATCAAAAAGACGCGTCATAAAGTCATAAAGACACAAAAGGGACGTGTCAAAAAGACGCGTCAATGAAAAGACGCGTCATAAAGACATAAAGACACAAAACAATGAAAAGACACGTCGAAAATGGAAACTTACCCTCATCGCTGTCCCTCTCCAACTCGTCATCTGGTGCATCGTTGTCAACAACAGCTTCGATGTCAAGAAAGGGGTTAGAACTGCTCGTTTTCGATCGCTAAAATCGAATACAAGCTAGTAAGTATCTTGCAACAGGATATACAAAACCGACATACCTTTGGCATGGCCAGAGAGAGGGTACGTTATGTACAGGGGGCCATAACAGGGGGATGATGGTGGAACGAGAAAGAGGGAAAAGCGTGAGAATACAGCAACGGCCTGTTGATAATCCAGCCTCGAACTTATTTCAGAATTATCTAATAAAGATGTATTAGATAATTCTGAAATAAGTTCGAGGCTGGTATATTAACGACGTGGCACCGTCTTGATGCCGTTTTTCTTCCTTCTTCTCTCCACCACCATTCTATTCATTTTAACATGTCATTTCGTCTCTTGAGTTACTCTAGAGGTGCTTCGTCAGTCGAGGTCAGTAAATATTGTTCAGGTCCTTGAATATTCGCTCACTGAACGGGTCTTTTATTTTGAATTTCTAGCTGTGTATGTCGCATGGGGTTTCTTGGCACAATCACAATTGCAATTTCAAATACTTCGGCAGGAAGGTACTACTAAATTTTTCTCTTTTCTTCCAACCTCTCACTTCTCTTCTCAATGGCTGATCCCCCGCCCTTAGAAAACCTCGCAAGTCGGCGAACCCCCAGGAATATCTCAAAATCAAAACGTGCACTTGGCGAAGATTATCCTAAAACTTTGACTGGTGTTCAGGAGGAGGTCGGGGAGAGCAGTTCAGGTAGACAAAGCTCATAATCATTCAATGCTAGGGATAACTGACATTGCATCTTCAGTTCAGAATAAACGACAGCGTCGAGACAACTATGAAGCTCCGCTCCACCCACCTCTCCCACAAACTACTCCGCCGGACGAACATCCTGATGGATGCGCTTTACGCGCTGACGGTACACACAAAGATGCATCAGAAATTCCATTTTACAACGACCCCGACGATGAATTTCCTATCGGATACACTGCTTCCTCTGGCGATTTCAACCGTGACGACAATTATAGCAATGGTGAAGGCATCCCCAACGAGGAGGAGGAAGAAGATTACAATGAGAGTGGAGACAATGATGAAAGCCATAGTGATGTTGATTCCGAGGGTCATGAGAGTCGCGAGAGTCAAGTACAGGAGATATTGGCACGAAGAAAGAAGGGGAAGGGGAAGAAAAAGAGGAAGGGGAAGGGGAAGGGGAAGGACAAAGACGAGGAAGATCACGCCAGCACTGATTCAGGAGATGATGAGGGAACAACCCGATATCACAACATAATCAATGACGCATCGACCAATGTATGTCAAACATATTCTCGTCATTGAATACTTCTCATTCTCAGTTGTTCTTTAGCTGCGTGCACATGCCACTGCAGATATACAACTATTCTATGAGGAAGGCAAGCAGGGCGGAAAAACGGGTTACTTCTGTAGCCTCTGCCTGTACGTTATATTGTGATCCCATAAATACGATCACAACTGATTCACAACTTATGTTACACAGTGCAAATAACAAGCCAAAAGTTGATGCTTTTTTTACGGGAAATGTCACAAGTCGCAGAGCGCACCTTTCACGGTTTGTTACTTCCATGTACTCAAGTCCGTTTTTTTCTCATTATCCAAATAGCAACCACTATGAAGACTACCTTGCTGGCTGCAACAAGAAGAAGATTGAAGCAAAGGCAAAACCGCCTAAGGGCTATAAACCACCTCAAGACGCGAGTTCAAACAAGTTTGTGAATTATTTTGTAGTGTATGCATTCATCACTAATGACAATACGCAGAATGGTTCAAAAGTCCATCAAGGGGTTCACCGTCAAATACATTTCCCCTCCACCTCTGTCCAAAACCTTGATCAAGGAGTTGCTCCTTGAGCTAATGGCTGACGCAGACCTGGTACGTTTACCTTGTTTTTTTTTTCGCGCTGATATTAATTAACTTACCTCGGCCGTTTAGCCGTTCCGCTTTTGTGAACGTCCTGCCTTCCGACGCTTTGTACTTGCGTTAAATCCCAAGCTCACGGACAAGCATATACCCAAAAAAACCAGCATGGCGGATTCCGTGAAGGCAAAGGTTGAGAGATTAGACAAGCTGGATGTAGAGCGGATTGCGGTATGTATTTCAAGTGTTTTCTTTGATCATAAATGTTGATGTTTTCATAGAAAATTGATTCACGAATAACGTTGATTGGTGATGGGTGGTCTGCTAAGAGCCGTCGTCCATATACGGGGATTGGCATTCAGTATATTAGCTCTGACAAGAGTAACGAGGCCATCTGGAATCTGGAATCCAGTCTTCTGGTCTTTGAGTCATCTGCGGGAAGACATACCGGAAAGGCCATTGGGAGAGAACTTGTGCGCACAGTACGCACATTTAATTTTGAATCTAAGGTAAGAAAGATCGTCTTATGTTGACATTTACTTACAATGTTTTTGTTTTTCGCAGTTTGGATTTTTCGTGGGCGACAACCTGCAGTCAAATGATGTTGGTGTCCGTTATATGGTGAAAAAGTTCAATGCGAACATCACGAGCGAGGAGGATAAGCTGATTGCTTCTGAAGTCCGAGGAAGGTTAGATAACCACCCCTTTTTATATAAAATCTTTTATTAACTCTGTTTAGATGCATCAGTCATACGATGCATTTAGGTCCTTGCCATTTTATCAAGGCCCTCGGTGTGGCTGGTTTGATGTCGACGAAAAAACGGGTCCATCAAAAGCAGTCTCCTGCTTCTGACAAAGATGACTCTGATGATGATGAGCTCAGTCCTGAAGAAGAGTACGATGAAGATCTGGATGTCGACACCAGCCCTCTCATTGAGGCTGATGCTGGTGACCCGGATGCCCTTCTCGCGACACTCGTTGTTGAGTTTGATCCTGGTGACACACTCGGAAAAGCTCTTGCGTTTGTCAACCAGCTGCGAGCTTGTAGCACGACGGTTCTCGACTTTTTTGAACAGATATGTGCAACGTTTAAAATTGTATTCAAAAAACCCAAACTTTGGGTTCGCACTCGTTGGGGTAGTCTTGCGGATTGTTTTGCTTGGTTGTTACTCATGCAAAAAGTAAGTGTTAAATTAATGATTGTGCGCCATCGCTGTTGCTCATGTACTCTAGGTTATCAACCACTTTACCAGCCTTGCAGACGATAACGAGGATTTACCAAAGCTGCGTAATGGCAAAAAGTGGCGGAACTTCAAAATGACCGGGGATGAGTGGAATATTATCACGCTCGCATACAATGTTCTAGCGGTTTGTCCCTTACGTTTAACAGTTGAATTCTAGCTCATTTATTTCTTTAGATTCCTGCAAAAATGCATGCACAGTTGGCGTCACAATCACAGCCAACTCTCCAGCATGTATATCCGCTACTAGAAAAACTGATGTCGGATTGGGACGACATGATCAATGATCCAAAGTATGCACCAATTAAGCATGCGATACAGGCAGGGGTCGATAATATGGTGAAGTGGTACCGAAAGACTGATGAATCGTCTATTTACTTTATTGCGCACGGTTAGTCTTGTTGTCTGTCCCTATCTACGCCGCTGACTATATATTTCTAGTGCTGGATCCGGTGATTAAGTTGCGGTATGTCAAAAGTGCTTGGGAGAGTGATTACGTTGAGGCTGGTATGGAGAAAATGAAAGAGCAGGTACGAATACATTTACTGTTATGTGTTTATCTGTGACTAACATGTTAATATGCTGCAGTTCCTTAAATACAAGCGCCGATATGATGCACTTCAATCTGAGAAGAACGAGTGCCCTCCTTCATCTCCTCTCCCAAATCCACCAAGCTACTCGGAAAGCGATAATTGGATGGAGGCAATAATCGCTAACAGTCAGGCTGACATCAATGTTTCCGTGTATTCCCAGCCAACGATTGAAGATGAGCTCGAAGAGTTCTACCGATACTTCAATAAACCTGGTGTATCTCGTGCAGACTGCAAGGACCCAATTAAGTGGTGGGGGGTATGTGTATTTCTGTTTCCACTATATTGCCAATTTGACTCGTTTTATAGCTTCACGGACAGGAATTTGTTATTTTGAGAAGAATGGCAAAGGACTATCTTGCTATTCCAGCAGCCAGTGTTCTCATTGAGAGAGCGTTTTCCATGTCTGCTCTTACGGATGTTCCTCGGAGAGGCAATCTGCTACCTGAAACCTTTGGGGGTTTGCAGCGCCTGCGAGATGCATATCGACAAGGCCGGTTGAAAGCAGTGACTGAGGCATGGCTTGCAGTTGATCCGAGCTTTGATCCAGATGTATCTGATGCATCTGTTGAAATTGTTGAATGATTGTATTTATATAGTGGTATTTACAATCTATATGAATGTTCTGAACAATATCTGTGGTGATAAACATGAGGTTCAAGGAGGTTCAAGGAGGTTCGGGTTCGAACCCAGTTCGGACCGAACCTTTCCGAACCTAGGTCCGGTTCGGGGTTCAGGCAGTGGCTGGACCGGACCTCAGGTTCAGGTTCAGGTTCGGCCGAAGAGTGCCCGAACCTGAACCGAACCGAACCTCGGACAGTCTATGTGTGAGTATGTGCTATGTTGACAACTTGACATGTTGCAGCTTG